>JAZGTJ010018693.1:0-11303 GCA_036877575.1 Botia almorhae | reverse complement strand
TAGTCTTACCTGAACCTCTCACAGCTCTCTCTCTCTGGCTACAAACACACCCTTCTCTTCCTTAACTGTCCTTTTACCTCACAACTAATATATGCTACAGCTGTACACTACCTGTCATAAGTTTGGTCGCACTTGACTGAATTTGTTCCATGTGAGTTTAAAAACCTTTTGACCTGAATTACTTCACACGGTTCTCAGAATGCACCTGAGGAAATTAATTAATGTTATATAATATAATGTTAATATCTAATCCTTGTGATGACCCACAGTATTGCTCATCAAAATGAGTAAAACTAAACACACTTTCATTAACTAACTGTGCCCTCTGAATATTATACACAATACTAGTTTATATTCATTAGGATCAACGTCTTATTATCAGACTGACAACACATTGGCATATAATTCGAAAAAGAAACAGGCTTTACATCTTTCGCCATAAGATTAAGTATTTTTTTTTCATAAATATCTGAATATGACACGACGAGCTACGCACATGATATTCTGGACACCCAGATCTTTGAGTTTTGTTTGCATAACCATGTGGACAGTCGTACACCTGGTAACCAGGTAAACAGCTCAACAAGAACTGTGATTTTTCATATGTGACTTCAGCCGCATTAAACGCAAATTACTTTTAAGGGGAAAACATGATATCGTGACACTGTATTAACTGTATGAACAGTTTTATTTGCAGTATTTAGCGTGCTGGCCCAACATCAATATAGCAACATTAGCTTAGACATTCACTTAAACTTCTTCAGATACAGACTTCAAAACCTGGACTATGAAGACAAACTGCTTCTACATGTGAGACAGTTCATGATCTGACACATCCTAACTGATGTATTATGACATTTGTGGACATTACGAGCAGGCTACATTAGCAGCTAGCACCCTGTAATCTATAACCGAATTTAAAGCCATTTTAAGATGGATATAAAGCGTAAGCGAGGTCTAAAGACAGAGTTTATGTATTAAAAGTGCGTTGAATAACTTACCTCACTGAAGATATCGTGCAGGTATCGAAACGGCGGTTTGTTTAGCAGTTTGTCTGTCAGTGGAGGCTTTTTGATCACCTTTCCCAACGTCTCCTGCGTCTTTCTGACCACCGATTCGTTCATGACAACAAACTAAAACAGTATTTGGTGAAAAAGATCTTACTTTACCAAACTCTTACTTGCTGGTGTTGTGCTAGCTGCAGATTTCCGGTCGCTAAACTCTGCTGTTGCCTTGACGATAGCTTTCTGTCCCACAAGCCTCTGCGCTGCTGCTTCTGCGCATGCACCGAAGCTCGACGGTCGTCAAGCGCTACTTGCGTCCACGGCAACAACAACAGCCGAGCAATGAAGTTTTCCAAATTTATGTCAAGTTTTATTTTCTTCCTTAATCTGTTTTGTACCCCAAACTGGAGTAAATTTCATTGTTACCTGTCACAAACACAGGCACATATAAAGCAAATTAAACAAATAACTAAAACAAAATAAACACAATGTAAGCTGTTATAAATGTAATAATAACAACAACAATGAAAAGTTAATAAATGGGGCACTTTTGTGTGGGCCACTTTTTAGGAGTGGTTTAATGCAGAATGAAAATCAGCTCTACTAGACATCTCTCACAAATGAAAATCCAGTTGTGAGAGATCAAAACTTTTAAAGCAGATGATAACACAGGGCCTCCACCTAAAAATACCCAGAAATAAATACAATGCAGATAAACATCAGTCTAGACATTACACATTTAGGTCTCTGCCTAAAACTGTCAGGTTTCTGAGCTTGTTGCATGTGATTTTAATCATGAAACATCAAAGTACAAAATATCATCACTATTAAAATCAGTTTTGATGCAGATGTGTTCACTTGACAAAACCTACTTGCTTACAACATAAAAAGTATGTTGCCTCATGAGCTTCTGTGATTGGCTACAGTATTGAACTGGAATTCTGATTTTCCTGAATGTCAAACCAGTTTGGGAGGTTTTACCCAGCGTGTCTATAAGAATGCCTGTCATGCAGACAGAAGACACTGTCAGTGGAGTAAGTGGGGCAGTACGGTAGGCTACATCTGGTTCACCTGTTTCACACCTGGTAAGTCCTTTACTACTTGCAAATTCATAAACTCTTAATATGATTTATTGTATTTTGTCTTAACTTACTGTATTTATTTATTGTCATTATGATTCTATGTCCTTTTGCATTTCATACCAAAATTGCCAGCATGAAAAAATAGTTTAAGTTTATAGGTTAATTCACACTGTTCCAACAAACAACAAACGGTGTTTATATACATTTCATATGCATTATATGTGACACTACCATGCATTTAAGGTATACTGTACATTTTTCCTTGGATTCGAACCTAAAACCTTGGAATTTCTAGCATGCAGGGAAAACTTTACTCAACTTAATTGTTTGTGGTTAAGTTCACATATAATAGCACTCAAACATTGTCAGGGTATAAATTAGTAAAAAAACTAGACCTGATAAGATGAAGTGACACTTGTCATTGAGAACAAAGCCTCAAAAGCACGTTTGTCTGGTTTAGCAGCTCTGTTCATCTATTGCAGAGTATGCTGACCCACCCTTCAAAGCATCTAACACTAACAGAGCATTACTCATGAATGGTATAATGCAAAGTCGCTTGGGATAAAAGCTTCTGCCAAATGCGTAAATGTAAATACCCTTTTTCTCTGGCATCTGCCCAGGGGCCAATACATGCTGTAATCATGCAGTACTGGACCACTTATTTTGTGTTCCTGTTCCTGGTCTTCTGTGCTGTCTCAACTCAACGAAAAACAACCAAAAAATCCACCCAGACTCTTGCGAGAGGTAACACTGAATTTCATCAGTTCAGACAAATGTGCCTTTTTTAAAGTGATATTGTGCCGTGTTTTTACCAGTACACACATCAGATCTCACAGTGAAGCATCACTTGTTCTTTCAGGCTGGGGTGATGACATCACCTGGGTTCAGACATATGAAGAAGGATTGGCCAAAATGGTTGAAAGGTACCTAATGAAATCGCACTGAACATCACTCTCACCTGTATGTCATGTATCACCACATCATAAAAGCACACTATCTCTGTTTGACTGTAGTAACAAGCCCCTGATGGTCATCCATCACCTGGAAGATTGTCCACACTCTAAAGGTTTGCATCTGTATTTGTTCTCCATTTCAACAGTGCCAAAAGGAAATTAAAATGTAGAGATAATCCGAGGAATTGTGTTCCAATGTCACACATACAAGCTATAATCTCTAAAGCAGCATTTCACACAAAATGAATGTCATTATTTTCAGAACTCACCCTCTTGTTGTTCCAAAATCGTGTGCTGGTTTATTTGTTATTTTATTAAATGGAACTGAAGAACAAATGACCTTGTGCCCTTATTGTTGCCAAAATCTTTCAGAAGATTTGTGATCTATTGAAATAAACAGGCTCTGACTGGGAACTATTGAGGCTGAATAAATGATGACATTTTTACAGGCAAAGAAAATGGATTTGAAGCTTTGCTTGCAGTATATTTTGTGCATTTTATATCAATTGATGAATCTTCTTACGCTCCCAAAACAATCTTTTAGCTTTGAAAAAGGCGTTTACTGAACACCAGAGCATTCAGAGGATGGCCAAATCAGATTTCATCATGCTCAACTTAGTGGTAAAGTACCAATATTTTATTATACAGTGTAAAATCAACAATCTACAGGACAAAATAAACGGTAGACGACGGTCAGATGTAATATTATGATGTTTTCATTATGATTTCCAGCATGAGACGACAGATCCAAACTTGGCCCCTGATGGTTTCTATGTTCCCAGAATCCTGTTTGTTGGTGAGTTGTTTTTTAAAACTAATTTTAAACAAATTTGATGATTTCTCCAATTAGAATGAACTAAATAATGAATATTATTAATGATAATTTCAACGACAATATATATTGTCATATATAGTTAGACGAGTTTCGAAAAAATCTGATGAGGTGGTATACTGTAATTATCATGAAAATAATGTCACAATCTTAATTGTGAAAATAGTTTTTAGTCATTATCTTATTTTTTTCTTTTGATTCTGGAGTGAAATGTGAAATGTTTTTGTGAGACTTTTTCCAAGATGACACCTGTCTTAACATCTGTCTTCCTCTGCCTTTCCATCCAGATCCCTCGATGACTGTGCGAGCTGACATTGTAGGAAAGTACACCAACCGAATGTACACATACGAGCCAGGCGACATGGACTTCTGTGAGTGTCTTTCTGCTGTTTAATGAGCTCCACTGAGAGTCTGTGTCTTTACAGTTGTCAAGCACCAATGCTTCAGTCTGAGCTTATGGGCTCTCTGTAGCTCCTGACATCACAACAGAGCTCATTGGTTTGTTTACTGAAGCTCAGAGCTGATGTTAATGTTTGACTGTGAATAGTCATCAGTTAAACATGCATTCATGTCCTGCTGCCCATGTCTGTGTTTGTTTGTAGTGGCAGAGAACATGATGAAGGCCAAGATACTGCTGAAGGAACATGAAGAACACGATGATCTGTGACGGGTACGAAACCCGACCCGGAGGTGACAGCCTACCCTGATTTCAGACAAGACAAGACTTTCAATGAAAACTTGTACACAGTCTGCAGGTGTCTGTGTGTAACTAGCTATTTTCTAAATAAACAACTATGAAGTCTTTTGTCAGTATGAAAACAGTGTCGTGTGTGTTAACCTTTCAGGAGCGCATTAAACAATGAAGAAATATGAAGTTATGTGCTTGAGTTAAATGTGTATGAGAAACAGGCTGGGTGGGTCTTGCCTCTGGGTTTATCAGATCTATTAGGGAACAGGTATAACAAAGCCCTGCACTTTACCAAGATTAGCATGCATAAACAAAGAGTTATGAAATACCAATCAATTAGTAAATGCATGACAGCTTAAGTTGTCAAATATTAAGAGGCTTTTACATAACTGTGATTTTTGAAAGGATCATGGAGGCACACATAAAGGTTCATCATGTCAATTACAATGAAGGCAAAAAAGTCCCTAATTGCAATGACACAGAGCATTTGCTAGATGGCAGAGAGATGGCACACTATTTATAGATATATTGTCAAAACCATCAATTTAGTTAATTTGTTATTTCCCAACAGCTTAGAATAACATATACATTAATAATAATTTATTCATTTTTAAATTGAGACTTCCTCTATGGAGACAATGTATGGGACCTGTCATTCCAAACATGTAACATCGTTTTCTGGGGGTATTAACCACTTCAGATAAGCCCCGCCCCTAAATGGTACTGTAAACAGAATTTAAAGAGAAGCTTTGTAACTTTGTGTCAGGAGTTGCTGAGCGTGTTAAACAGACAGAAATTGAGCTCAATGTGACAGACTCACTGCTGTTTAATCTGGCAGTCAACCTCCCCAGCGCAGGGTCACAGGGAGTACTGGAGCGGAGCAGTTCGGTCATTCCCACAGACTGAATTAAAGCTGTACAGCTGGTTATAGCTCTGACCGACAGCTACAGTCTTATTAGTGCCACAGACGAGCACAGCCTTACCAATAAGACCGTCAGCTCCAGAGGCACTGTCAGTATTTAAACACACACTCTCTCACACACTCACAAACACGTGCACACACACACACACACACAAGGTTAACAAGGATGGGTCCCAATACACAGTCAAGTCAAAGAAAACGTTTCTAAAACTATCACCCCCATAAACAGAGAAGCGTCAATATCCAGGAGCTGCCTGACTTTTTAAAAAGAAATGTAAAAATCATTTAATAGACACTCACAAAACCCAATTCTAGATGATAAAATATTTTAGAGCTGAGCATAATTACAATTATGCAATTAATTACATTTATTGTCAATTATAAATGTCCTACAACTTGTGATTCAGCCAATAACCTTTAGTTTACATTATGGTCTTCAGTCATGATTGGCTGCAGTCCTTGTTATTGCCATTGAAACGGGAAGGTCAGAATGCTAATTCTCTCACCCATCATCAGACACGGGCTTTGCTTTAATTATTCTGTCAGCTTCAAAGAATTCCTCGTCTGAAAGGTGTGAGCTGTCTGATAAATGTTATCCGTTTCTATGACAGCGTCTCTCTCTCTTTCTCTGTTAGACTCTCGACCATACTTCAAGAGTAATTTCAATAGATCAATATGCTTACGCTTGACAGAGGGATCAGGCTCAACTAACTCGAGAGACATTGGCTAAATATTACGGTGAAGTGAATGGAGGTGCAGTGATTTATTTCACATAAGGAAACAATGACTGAGCTCAATCTATCGGACACAAACACCAATATATCTCTATTCTGTGGCGAGTGCTCGTTCCACAGCAGCGCCGCGGAAAACATGCGCGTCTGGCGCAACAATGAAAGAGCGCACAACAGCACAACGGGGTAAAGAACCGCAAAAGATCCACATTTACATGTGAAACAAAACAACAACAACTCCAATAACGAACCACCACCGAGCTAACAATGTTAGATTGCAAGAACGTTTCTATTAAGTAATAAAAACGTTTTGAAAGTTTGAACTCGCTAACTTTAACAGAACTTTTAGAGAACATTAGCCAATGTTCTCTGAACGTTGAACGTTTCTGAACAATGAACGTTTCCTGTTAGCTGGGTATATTTGTCAATTTTACAAAAAGAGATGGGCTTCCAGAATCAAAGGAAATGGACAAAAACACTTTCAAAATCAGTACAAACATTAGTCTCAATGACACAACACCATTACCAGGCAAAAACATACAGATTTCATGTTGCTTATCAAAACGAAGCCCACGTCACAATCATTAACATTCATGGCAGAGTGTATTTCAGCGACAGCTGAGCACATTTAACTCCAAAACTCTCATTACGAATCAGTTTTAGGAATGGCAGTAATTTAAGGGAAACGCCAGAATACATTTCCCACAATAAAGTTTTACAACATGTTGTCCTGAAAATACCTCAACAAACTTTCTGGGGCCTTTGTGAGACTGCAGAGGTTTCCTGCATCTTGACAAGTGCTCAGTCTGCCGCAGCGTTACTGACTGTGTGTGTGTGTGTGCGTGTGTGTGTGTGCGTGTACTCCAGTGCAGAGACAGGAACAGTGTGTCATGGCTCAGAAGAGATGAAGGAAACTCAGCTCGAGTCTGTTGTTGTTTTACATTGCAGAGATGTTTATATAGAGCACACACACACACACACACACACACACACACACACTTACAGTACAGTACTTACAGTAACACACACTCTAACCCTAGCAGAAAACTTTTTGCATTTTGAGCACATCCCCAAATGGGGGTTTTGCTCAAATTTTGCTCAAAGTTTTACTGGTTTCTAGGTACAAATTTGTCACCAATATATAACCCCCTCACACACACACAAAATAAAGCAGAGTTAGGAAAAAACAACACCAATATACAAAGATAAACTAAGATCTTTTTTTTATTTTTTTCCTTATGTGTATATAGATCTATTTTTGTTCCTTTTTCTACATACAGGTCCACTTTTGAAGTGTCATCATGCTGGGTGCAGTGAAGTAGCTCATGCAGGTGACCCATGTGGATATTATGGAGGACAGGCAAAAGATGGGGTGGACCGAGGTTGAGATGGGTCGGGTCAGGCCTCAACACGCAGCCGGACCCCTGCCTGACTCCACTGTACAGTCACCAAATCACAAGACGTTTAGAAACGGGCTGGCCGGGACCAGAGGAGGACGAAAGACAGAACTCACGGCTTAGTTCCCAGCCCTCCAAAAAGCAAAATAAACAGACTAAAAGTTCCATCTCAGATGGAACAGAGTACGTTATGACATCATCACAGGCATCTTGCACCATTTAAACCTCCTGGTATTAGTAGAAGCAGACAGCTGAGGAAAAGCTCTGACACCCACAAGTTGACGAGAAATAAAAAATAAGGATAGTGCAAAAAAATACCCCACGAGTCGGCAGTCCTTGAAAAGTGTCACTCGCAGAAAAAGGAACTTTTTGCTGAGTCACAATTATGCAGAACCGACTGTGTTTATTAATTTCAGGGCGTAATCTTTTCCTTTAGAGCAAAGGGAGTCCGCTTCTACAGTCATTAATCATTTCAGTACAGTACTGTAGATTCTCTGCACGTCAATACTGTAGTGGCCCTTCATGACCCCGTTCTACAAGGCCACAGGAGCCCATGTTCTCGCCCCACTGTTTTTTCTGCTCTGAATAAAGACCTTAAAAGAAAACCCTTGTTGCTTTTTGAGTGAAGAATGAAAATATTAGTAAAACACATTGTATGTCGACTGGATTCATTTCTGAGAGGTCACAATATATTTACAGCAGTACATCCACCTTTACAAGAATACACGCATGTCACAAAGCCAGTCCCAATGAAACCAACTCAAACAAACATGTTTAAAAGTACGTTAGTCAAATGTCGCACCTTTAACGTTCTCCTCTGTAAAAAATAGTCTCTATTTGTTTCATTATTTAAAGGAAAAATAAATCGACATCTTTGGTGAACATTCCACAGCATCTCCGAGTCCTTTCGCTTCGACGTCTCTGCGGAATGCCAACTGGGCTCAGCAACAGGAGCACAGACGAACACTCGAACAAACAACAAACACACACACTGCTGGTTTCTTTAAACTGTTTAAACTCAACAATCCTGCTCGAGATACCTGATGCTATTGTGGGGCATGAAAAGGAAGCACCTTCAAAATGTGGTGCTGCATTAAAACCATCTGTTTTTGTTGAAGTAACATGAGAGGCTGTGGTGCACCTCAAGCCATTAATACACTAAAGCATCAAAACTGTGACCTGTTTAAAGAGTTAAAGGGTAGAGTTCCCCCCAGAAAGGGAACAAATTTACTTGCCCCAATGTCATTTCATACCAGAATGCTGATGTCATTTTTGGGTCACTGTTCTTTTAAGGCATGACATGTTTTTCCTTTTTCGTATCAAATCGTAAGACTAAGACGTGACTGCATTACTGCGCCATTAAATCCAGTTTGGAATATTTATTTTTACTGTAATACTCTTGGAATGTGAACACCGATTTTCGGTAACCTTACCAGTCAAACGTACTTTACTGGTTAAGTCATAACTCAAAGAGAACCAGGGCTCTCAGCTCAGAACCCCATACATCTGATGTCTCCAGAGGGGAAATCTCATCCTTAAGAACATCAACAGAATTTAGCTGGACAGAAGCAGCTTTTGTGGAGGAATGCATGCAGAGATGGCTTGTGTCAATAATAAACATGCTTCGTTTTCAAGATCATTCTGTCATCCTAAAACTCTTCCACATATGTGCTGCTCTCAGACCCGCACTGACCAAATGTGGCAGGAATGTTAAAGGAAGAGTTCAGCCAGGAAACCGCATCATTATTTACTTGTTCTCACTTGTAGCAAACATGCTGCAGCACACCGACAGTCATGCTCACTAACTGCTCTTGTATGGGAGAAGAATCTTCATGAAAAAATGTTTCTATAATTTTTGTTTTTTTTAAAGCGCAGAATAATATTAGCTTTGAGGTTTGGAGGTGATTAAATGATAGAATTTAGTGTAACTTTATCACACCAACAGATCAGAGTCCTAACTAACTGGACAAGCTTGAAGAAACTTGAATCTGAGCAACGTGCCTCACAAAACACATGCCATTAAGACTTCTGGGAAATTTAAACAGCTACAACATTATTTAATAACATCAAATGCACTTTGTTGCATTAATATCAAGACTATTTCATCTTCTGAGTCAAAATAAAACTATTTGAGAATACACTTTATGTTTCTGAGCTCTCAAGAAACCATATGCAAATAAATGTTTCCCGACAAGGTCAAACTGAAATCTATTCTGACTAAATCTGCTAAATCTACAGTGAAGTTCTGACAAAAGTTTGTCTTATCTAAAGGGACCATGCTGTAAAGTTCCAAGTGATTCCCCCTTTTAGATCAGGAAGGATCAGAATAAAAAATATAAATATGCTTTTGGTTTGCATATTAAGGAGAACCATGCTCAAAAATGTGAGCCAGCATTAGAATAGGCTGGACCAGAAAACATTCAAAAACTGTGCGCAGCTGTGTGGTCGACCTGAAAACCATGTGACATGCGCATTCATGGCATCATGTTTTTTCAGAACATCCCTCTCTCTCTTTCACAAAACCAAACAAAACAAATAAAATCTCTAAAAACATTTTGTTCCAGTTAAAACTGACGTGACTTTCTTGTCTGGTGTAGGCTAATGCCGCTAACTGTAAAACAAACAAACACTAATTTATATGACAATCTGCTTGTGAATTACAAATGAAAAGCCATGAGTTCACACACAGAGCAAAATGTCAGACACTAAAGGGTTCTCGGTTTGTCTGAGAACAAACACCATCACGCACACAAATGCACACACACATCGAGTGAAGTATTAACAGCTGGTTGTTGTCATGTGCAGGTTTCTGTTCTCTTCATGAGTTCAGGGTGAACTGGTCCTGTTCGATGGGTTTTTTCACCCACGCACCCAGACCCGCTTTGTGAAAGGCTTTGATGAGCGTCTGCTTTGCTGTGTGGTACTCCACTGCTGCCTGTTTGGCTTCGTGATACGAGCTGAGCTTCACCACTTTGATCCGCAGACTTGACAAGAGCTGTGGAGAGATTTAACATAGATTGTATTCATTATGATCATCTTACCATTACCTACAAATACACTTATTCTGGTCTTGCAACATACTGTAGACACGTGCATTTCCTGTGAAGCTACTATGAAACTATGTATTGTGAAAAGCGCTATACAAAATTTTTTTTAACTGGATTGAACTGGAAGAGAAATCAGAGGACACGCCCATAGAAATAATGTTACAATGATAAAACAGACAGCCGTCTGTGTAGTACGGCGTCACACAGTACAGGCAGCGTCACACAAATGCTTCAGAGTGGGGAAAATCCCAGAAGGCATTGTGTCAAATTCACCAACCAAAAAACAGCAAAAAAATAAAGATAACAGGGAAGAAGATGTTTCACTCAATACTGAAAAACTACCTTTGAGTGCAGTCGCACCCAGCGGCTGTACAGGGCGTGTTTACAGAGACGTGACGGTCTGCCCATGTCATCTTTACCCGTGGTGGCGTTAATGACTTCCAGAGCCTGGTCTCCTACAGTCCAGTTCACACTGAAATTAGGAGCTTTTCCCGGCTGCCGTGCCTCCGCGTTACTGATGCCTGTGAACACACAAACCACAGCAGAAAGAGAATTCACTGGAGAAATTTCAACAGTGTGACAACATTGTGACTCTTATTCACAAGTTGTAAATTCTCTGAGATTAACACTTTGAGCTTGTAATAACC
>JAZGTJ010018692.1:0-11303 GCA_036877575.1 Botia almorhae | reverse complement strand
TTGATTAACTTATATCATCAACCACTTTGTGATTTTTACACTACCCTTGCCCTTTACAGACTGTGAAGCTGTGACAGAGACACCCACAGGAAAGAAGAATCACAGAAGCGCAATTGGAAGGTTTTTCTTAAGTCTTCTGTATCAGGTATTTCTCCTATGAAAAAGACCCAGAAATGTCATCCATGCCTCCAATAGAGTTTCAGTGGAGATGAACAGTCACAGACTATGTTCAGATGTACCCAGTCAGCAATCAAAGGTCAAAATTATTGAAGATTTCAATATAAACTTAAACCTTACGCATCAAATGTACCCAAATCCAGATTACTTTAGCTACAGTCTACCATCATTTCACAGATCCATACTCCTAATGTATTTTCAGAACGTTTTGCGATGTATTTTAACCATTTGCATCTGTTTTTATTTCTCCCGAGCAATTTTAAGGAGAAACATCTGAGACAAAGTTAATACCTAAATGACACACAACTGAGATCTCCGTCCAATCTCCTGAGCTCTGAGAGAGCAACATCTCAGAAATAACATTGTCCTCCAGGCAGGCAATTTTAAATTCAGTGACATCTGTCAGTTATATGTTCCAAAAAAAAAAGTCATTTAAAAAATCTTCAAGTACATATGAAATGCCTGTGTGAAAGCATCGCCCTCAGTCTACTGGTATCACGCTGCTGTTAAACACTTCCTGTCTGTGAGATATCTCCTTATGTCCCACAACATGTCCCATACATTACATCATCTCAAACACACCCACATCTCAAGACTGTCCTGCCATTAAAACAGTCACTGTAGCTTATTATGATTTACTCATAAGGAATTCCTGGTGTTCATCTCCTGGCTGTCCTGCTAAGACATCCAAACAGAATCTTGTTCATTTGTAAACCTCTCCACACTTTCTCTCCCGTGCTTTTACTAAGGCATTGATTTGGGTAGAATTATTGGACAGAAAGGCTATTATACTCGGCCATTGCGTGACTTAGGAGCAGGAACAGAAGTTGTGATTAATTGCCGTGTGTTCGTCTAGGACAGTGGAAGTCTAATATGTGTTGCACCTTTAGCGGTTCTGCTGTAGTTTGTGCAGCCGTGTCCTTCATTAAAAACGAGTGCGGAAAAACAAACCTCACCTGCTGACAGCATGACAGAAACATCCAGAAGAGAGAAACAGAGAGTACAGAGACAAAATGAGGAATTACAAAAAATCTTTACGCAGGTCTTTTCCATACTGCGAGAGTTTATAGTGACCGTAGCTGTCAACATAAAACAACACCATAAAGCTAAACGTGTATAATGTAGCCGCTGTGTTTCGAAGCCATACGTGCGATGCGATACGTCATCTATACTCTGTTAAATACGTCATCTATACTCCGTTACAATGACATGTTTCGTATTCTTTTATAAATAATATGACTTCATATTAATGGACTTTTGGGTCATGTGACTGGCCATCATTTTATCGGGTGACCTACAATACTTTGGTTGACCATTGGTTGTTGTGTTAAAGATTATTCTCAAAATTCTTGTGTTCCGCAGAAGAAATGAAATGACAGCATTTTGGTCTGTACTGAAACAAGAGTAAATAAAAGCGCAATTTTCATTTTCGGATGAACTATTGCTTTAATATTAGCACTGCGCCGTCCAATGTGCCAGAACCTCATAAATATTAAACAATGTGTTACATCATGTTCATATGTGCCAGAGCGTGCAGGAGACTGCAGGAAAATAACACAGACAGAATGAGCGAGAGATGCTTCTAGAACGGGCTGGAGTGATGACACACTTGGCGTACTTTCAAATATTATTTTTTTCAATATTTTTGCTACAACAACAACTTTCTGCTATATTTTGGGCCTAATTAGTACATTTCTAAAGAATAACAGGGCTGGTATATACAAAGTGCATAATTAATATACCCAGAAAGTTAAATGTCCTCTGGGTGTTAAAGTGTTAATTGCCTCAGCAAATTAATTTACCCACTCCCCCACCTCACTTCCCTTAAAACTGCTGAAATACACAGCACGTCTATTCAGAGAGACATACAACTTCATCCAAAACTGAAGGCAGCTGTCTATATAGTCAGTCATATGTCAGATACCTGAAGAATTCACAGGCAGCTTGCAGACATGTCCAGATCTGATGTTTACAACATCCGGTCTACTAGGATGTCTTCATCTGGTCATGTAGACAGCACAGGCGTATCCTTTACTGGGCCTATGTACTGTGATTACCCATAATTCTGTGCATGCGGTTTAATGATTATTGAGAAGAATTGCAAACTTGCTGAAAGAACAGGTTTCAGTGCAGATGAAGCCAGAGAGTGTGAACAGAAGCGAGTGCAATCTGAATCAATCACAGGTGTAACCTACTGCAGGTACTCATAGCTGGCCTTTTATACAAACAACTGGACACTTTAAAAGCATTGTGGACTGTATTTATTATTTAGTAACAGGAAAATGCACTTTTATTTAATTGACTGCAGTAGAGATGAAAATCCGCATCATTAGCATGTTTGTATGTTTTGGGGGGGGGAGTCATGACTTTGGAGAGCACTTTGAAGGGAGGGTGGACTCTTAAAGCTAGCTTGCTATTGCTAGCTTTTCCAAAATTGCCTACATTTAAGCAGTTTGAGAAAATCTCTAGGGCCATGTCCTGTTTTAAACCTGTTACCCATTCTGTGTGTGTGTGTGTGAAAGACAGAGAGAATTTGTGTGTGTCGGTCAGTCTGCAGGACTAAAATGGACATGTTGAGACTCAGTCAACCGGCTGACTCGCCAGTCAGCCACACACACACAAACACGGTCCCATCTGCTCCAGGCTTAGTCTGGCTTCAGCTCTCAGTAGCTGTGATGGAGACTGGATCTCAGACGTGGGGACGCTGCAGGCTGCAGGCACTGTGAGGTGATAACAAGGTGGTAACAAGGTGTAAGGTTTGTCCACTCCGCACTGGTTGTGCTGGTGACACCTCACATCATTTTAAATCAAGAGCTGTGGCATAAATTCAGGAGTGGAGATGTTTCGTTTTCTAGATTTTGACACTGGTGGGGTTGACGGTGTCAGTGTGATGTTTTTTTAAGGGGGGAAGGTCCACATCCAGAGCTAAATCTGTAATGTTTGGAGGCACTGAAGTATGAGTCATGTTCTCTTTAATTTTTCTTCTAGCTGAGTAAGAAAGTTTCTATACATTACAGGTATATTTAGGGTAACCATGACAGAATGAAAGTAAGATATAGAACTTTCCTTTCTCGTTTCTCTAAGGTTACTTGTTTTACTTTTGAGATGCTTAACTTTTGCTATGTCGTGATACTGAAACTAAAGTTTAAACAAGACAGACAGATAATAATACTGGACTTTTCTGAGGCTTCTGTAAGTTCTCAATACTGTATGTTTAGGTGTAGCTTCATTCAGCAGTCCAAGGAAAACAAATCATACTTCCAATGGATGATGCAAATTATCCAGCGTTCCCACCACTGGGACATTGCTGCTTGCATAGACGCTAATATCGTTCCCTCAGAAAGATGAGTAGAACATCTGACGTTCCTCCAGAAGATGCTCTAGGAACTACATATGGTTAAGCAGAATGCCAACCCCAAAAATGCCACCTGGTAATCGCAAAGGCATGTTTCCTCATGTGCCAAGTAGAGGGAGAATTAATCAATCCACAGGAGAAAAGACAGCGCCAGTGCACAGACCGAAACCCAGGTGCCTGCTTTCTCTTGTTGGGAGGGTACAAATAACGTTTCATCCCTGCACGACTGACGAGCGAAACCGCGAGCAAACGCTTGTAGAACGTGGTCTGACGTTCTCTGAAGTTCTTGCAAAGTTATTCAAAAAACATGTTCTTGCACTAACATTGGTCAACTGTTACATATCATACATATCAGAAGGTAATTTTTATGTAGTTGGTGGAACAACGTTATTTTAACAACGTTATTTGAATAATGTTTATAAAACCAAGCAATAATGTTAGACTGTCTAAAAAACTGGAAGTTTTGAACATTCCTATAACTTTCAAAATAACGTTGTAACATTTATGTTAATTAATGGAAATTGTTGGGTCTTGCTCGCATTAGAAGCAGTCCTGCAGATTTTACACTCCAGCATTCTGTTGTACCACGTCTTCTTAATCTGCAACAAGTGATTAATTTTTTTGCACGACACACTTCTGCATTTTAAAAATGCAGCAACGAAACGGCGGCATAAAACAAAATGCAAGTCTTGAGATGCATTTTTCAGAGCTAAAGAACTTTTATTTTGACGCTGCATCATAAAAACGCAACGCTCACGACACAAAACACTCACAACATAGTGCAGCATAGACACAAGAAGACGATTAAAAAATAGTGCAGACAGAATGCGAGAACGTGTCGCATACGAACGACTCCTGAGTGTGCCTTTATGTACAGAGCATTCATAGCATGCAAAACCTCAATATGCAAACCAACTGTTCTTTATCGTCAGTCCAAAAAATGACTTCATGCTGTACACGTTGGAGTAAACACAGAAGAAACAGTACATAAATGTTTAATTTGTTTAAACATTTATAATTTATAATTAAATGTTTAAATTGTAAATAATTTAAAATACTCCTTGAAGCCTTTATTGACAATAGCATAAATTCATGTCAACGGTCCCTGGTCTCGTTACTGTAGGGTCGTTTGATAGAACTCAAATGTCTCACATAACAAAGAACATTTTGAGGTTTTAGGATTTTTTGTTACAACCTAATCAATTAAACGATGGGTTGTGACTATGCTTTGCATGGCTAGAGGGAGTAAATGTAGAAATCGTGGAAAGTAAAAAATTAAACTTTTTTAAAAAATTTAAATTTAAGCAAGATGAGAAAAGGGGTTTATAAATGAAGTTTAGTCAAAGAGTTGTTTTTATCAAGTGTAGCACTGCTGGTTGAACACAAAGACAGCAATCATGGTGTTCTTTCCAGGTATAATCACAAATTGATAAAACAAAAACCAATTTATTATTTTATTAAATTAGAAGTGTAAACTAAACATTTTCAGTAGTGATCACAGACTTTTGGACCTGTCTGTAATTGTCTTTCACAAAAGGTTTGCAGCCCATTAAAAGATGCATAGATTTATTCTGGAACATTCATCCTCACCTCCGTTCAAGTCTATTAGAACTATCGGACATGATGAGTTAGCTGTGAATGAAGATATATATTCAGGAAAAGAAGAAAATACCGGAAAGAAAATGAGACGGATCTAGGAGGGGGTGAATGAATTTGACTTCTCGGTAGAGAGAGACATAAGGGGCCACTCCTCTCCCCGGCCCAGCGATCTGACAGAGTCTGATTCTCGGCTCTCAGCTGCATATAGAAACAGGCTTGCTGAGAGCTTTGGGGAAATGGGCTGCAAGCTCTTGAGGAAAGCCATGTTTTTCTCCTCTAGCAAGAGTCGTGCTTCTTCTCAGCGTCACTGGAGTGATTGAGGGAGGAGCTCGCCTTGTGATTGTCTTTCTCGAAAGATGCTTCAAACCCAGACTGGAAGCGGGAGGTCGTAGGTATGCGGTCCGGTCTGAGACCCCATGCCATTACCAAACTTTTCTCACAGAAACCACACAAAGATCATGTCAGTACAGCGTAAAAAAAATATTATTCTAAAATGAGCAATTGGGTTTAATGACAGAGAAGCCAAACTCAATTTTAGATAGTAAGAATGTTTCCCCACAACGTTCCCATTAAGTAACAAACTTTGAAAATGTTAATATAATATTAATGCAATATTTGTAAGTTCTAGGAATGTTCAGAATGTTTTCTGAACATTTTAGACGTTGTGTTAATGTTTTTGCTTGATTATAGACGTTGTGTTAATGTTTTTAGAAGTTGTGTTAATGTTATTGCTTCATTATATAAACATTATTCAAACATTTTTAAAATGTTCCACTAACTATTTGCAAACATTTTTGATATATGATATATAACAATTTTTTTTATATTCATGTATATATATTTTTAATATATTTCTTAATGTAAACTTATGTTACTTCAAGAATGTTTCTGATGAACTAAGACAACTTTGAGAGAGCGTTAGCCAACGTTCTGAGAATGTGACCTGTTAGCTGGGAATTCTGTCAGAATGAACAACCATTTCTGGGTGCAGCCATGAAAAGTAAATATGCACAGATAGAAGGTGAACATCTATGTTGATTTTTTCAATGATTCAGAGCCTGAAGGCTTCATCTCTCTCCTGTAAATTTAAAATCATTAACATTACAGCTATAGGAAAGGTCAGCCAGCAGAACACCAAACAAGGCAATTATTGTGAACAATTGTTATGCGTTTGCTAAAAAAAGGAGCATTTAATTTTCTATTAAAGGGTGAAAAGGGCCAACTGTGTTCTTCAAAGTTCTCTGAATCTTTAAAGAATAATTAAACGGAAGAATGCTTTTCACTTCCTGTTACTTAAATTGCTCTAAATGTGGTAACCGTATATATTCTGCCATATATTGTCAAGGGTCATTTTAGGAGTGTTTTTATTCCTAAATTTTATTTTTATGAGCAGAACTAAAAAAAACAGAAACCACTTCAAAAAGTGAAAAATAACTTTTTGCATTCACACAGTCCCTGGACATTGAAGTGGACTCGAACCTGGTTTTGTAACAGTTTTAACGGGGTCATCGTGGTCTGATTCTGGTTAGCTTTCAAGTGCTCTCGAGTTTGAATACCCTACGAGGCAAACTTCTCGTGAACTATTCTCAAGTCCACTACAAAGTGTTCATAATCTGATCACCTGACGAGGCTACTGATGTGTATTTAGTGTTTGGGTCAGGAGGATTTGTCATCTGGCTGACTTTCCCTTCATTTGTCTTTTGAGATTGACTTTTGGTTATTCAGCTTCGAGCCTGTGCAGTTCAATTACTCCTGAGGTTGTGAGCCAACTCCCCTTTTAGAGAACAATATTATCCATATGATCTCCTGGGGTCAAATTAATGAAGACAGGAAAAATAATGAATTTATTTTAATGGAGTTCTCTGAATTTTTCTCCTTCAGAAACAGGCATTTAGTGTAAGGTTTAATGAATGTGTCTTAGCGTTTGCCAGGAATGTATTGATTGAAGAAGCTCTTTTTATTTTTTTTTACAAATTCCAGTGAGTCATTCATTTACATAGTGGCTGGGAATGCGGTTTTGTCCTGTTGCGGAGCAATTTGACATACGAATCTCTTACCGTCTCACCTGCTGCTGAGATTTTTTAGCGGATTTGATATTGTCTCTTATAAAAAGACATATGTCAGCCGTTTTCATTAGACAAATTAAGTGCTGCAAAATGTATTTGACTCTTTCACGAAAATGTAATAACCTTTTTCCACCCTATTTCCACCAATATCGCAGCGTACCTTTCACAATCTGTTCCACATGGATAATATAATTGTTTTCTCTTGAATTTTCGGTTGAACTCAAGAATTCTTAAAATTAATTTAGGGACGTTGACAAAAGCATTTCATTTTATTTTTAAACCTTTTAAGCACTTTTTAAAAGTACATTTGTCCTAATATTAAAGTGGCAATCCGTAACGTCTGCCTCTCTACCGCCATCTCTGTATGAAACATGAAATTGCAGGTTACTTTACATACATTTCATTACATATATTGAAGTCAAATGAAGCCAAACTGACATTTCCTGGGAAATCACACCAGACAGCTAAAATTATAAATCATTATTATAAACTTGAATTGAGGTAGGGAGATAGAGGTAGGGAGAGCTAACTGAACTGCCATGTACTTGCTCAGTAACTTCAAAGTTCATTTTTAAACCACAAACATTACGGATTGCACCTTTAAATCATTTTAGGTTTCACACAGCCATGACAGGCTTAATGGTCCAGTCAATTTGTAGACTCATTCCTGTTCCTGTTTTTAAATGTGATGTCACTCTACTTTTAGTTTGGTATCCCGATGCGAAGCACTTTCAACCGGCCCAGAATTGATCATTAGAGAAAGTGTAAACAGCAAAAGAGACACATCCCCCTCGTCTTGCACCCCGCGCACAGCTCTCCCTGAACAAGCAAGGGCAACCCGCCGTGAAATGAAGGGAGTCCCTCCTAATAAATGTTTGGATTACATTTGGAATTAGCATAGAAAATGCAATTAAAACAGGAACCTCTGCATGTAGCTTGTGAAATGGTGCATTCTGATAAAGATCCTTCGGTTTTAATTAGCTAGTTTTAATGAGCATAGAATGAAATGTGATCCTCAGATGATCTTTCTGGCAGCGTTAGTAAGTTGGAAGCTGTATTTACTTCCCATATTTGGCAGCCAGGAAACCAGAGTGTGTGAGGCAGCAACATTATTCAGGTTCAGCTTCAAATCCTCGTGAATTTAGAGCCCAACTCCCCTTTATTATCCGTACGATCTCCAAGGGGTCATTTTAATGAAGGCGGGGGTAATAATGAATTTATTTTAATAGAATACAGAGGTTAAATTTCCCCTAATTTTGCCAAAAACAGGGCGTGTCAGCTAACAGGCAATGTGCTCAAGTTGGCTAACGTTCTCCAAAGGTTCTCTCTGTGTTAACAAAAAAGGTCTTGCAGTAACATTATTAGAACTTTTTATAATGTTATACAGTGTCATAAAATGAAAAACTGTACTTTTATGTCGTTAGTGAAACGTTTTAAAAACATAACAGAATAACATTCTTATAACCAAGCAATAATGTTAATACAATGTGTAAAAACTAGATGTTTTGAATGTTAATAGGACTTTCAATTAACATCTTTAACATTTGTTAGTTAATAACAAAAGTGGGAAAATGTTAGGGAAACGTTCTTGCAACCTAAGATTGTTAGCTGGGATAGTAGGTATGTTCATTGTTATCCAACCGGTTCCTGGGTGTGCAACACACAGAGAGAGAGAGAGAGAGAGAGAAAGCAAGAGAGAGCGATACTATTTTACCTCAAAATCACTGATGTCAATTCTATATCCATTTTATGATATAGATATGATATAATATGAGAGTATTCAAAAGGAATTCAGTTATCTAAATCTCCATTTATGTATACTTTGGAAAAAATACTTATCAGAATGTTATTAAAAGGTTCCAAGGGGTCACCACTACTATAATTGTCTTAACAGAGAAAGCATCAGAAAACAAAAATGTAGATGTTTATCTCAGAACATCCATCTTGCGCTCTCCAAGGATCCATGATCCAGGCATATAATCCTCCACCTCACTGTCTCACTGACCCCTGCTAAAGCACCTCCATACGCCTACAGCAGGTGTTCAAACGCCTCCGTCAGTCAGTAGAAGACGTTCACCTCAGATCAACCCTCTCCACAGTGTCTTCAGACACACTGTTACATTTCTGCAACATTCTGTAAAAATATCTAATTTCTCATGTTTAAAATAAGCATGTTGACGGCAGGCATGCTTGCTAGCGATTCTCTGCGTTAAAGGCATGCGCATCGCTGCCTAACCGGCTAGCATTACATAACGAATATGTCTGCTTCGTTTTAGCTTTGTTAATAATCACAATCTAATTTCATATTGTTATCTCAAATCTAAATATCATTTTTTTCTCCTAGGCCTTATCGGTGTTTAAATTTTAATTTACCCTAATCACGTATGAGCAATTACACGTCGCGTTAACTCGGGGTAGCAGCGTATCTGGCACGCCATGACAGGTGTGGAAAAACAAACTGTAGCAGGAACTTATATTGGCCTGTAGACATTCACACTGGCATAGATCTTCTCCGTGTTTTCACCTTGTAGAAAAAGTGTTGAGTTGTGTGTCAATTCTGAGTGTTTAGTCTTCAACACTCTTTAACACTGTTCTGTTTAACCATTCAAAACTTTTTTGAATAAACCAGATAATTCTTCCGTCTGTCATACAGTTACTGAGGTTCATATTTACAGTGTAATCACTGCAATGGAATAATTATTCATTCATTCCAATAAAGACATGTTATAGGTCCCAGCATGTCCTGCATTTCATCTGCATTTAATTACACATTGAGATATACAGCCTCTCAGCTGAACATATTTATCACTCTGTGTTACACTGACAAGATACAAATTAGGAATGTTTTAAAGATTGTAAGCTTACATTATCAGGTGCTGTCTTATTACATTACTTCAAATCATTTGTGCCATATGTATCTTGTCTGCAATTAAATGGATATTTTAGAAGGCACATCCAAGACAGAGTTCATGGTTATCAAACATAACTGTCAGGCTATGCTTCTTAAAGTTGCCTACACAAAAATAACGGCGCTAGAAAGGAGTCTTTGCACTGATGCCATAGAAGAACTGTTTTTGGTTCCTCAAAGTCGAAGGTTTTAAAAGAACTTCTAATTTTATAGAAAATGGTTCTGTAGAACCTTTTGCCAATGCAAACAAAACTTTTGTGCAACAGAAAGGTTCTCTGGATGTAAAAGGTTCTTTATGGAACCATACAAGCCAACAAAGAACCTTTTATGAACCTTTATTTTTATTAGCATGTTTTCTCTGTTCTTTTACCAACTGGGGATGATGTTCTACTACATTTGTAAAACAAAATATAAAAACATTTTACATTTAAGGATCTGGCCAATACTTCTATCCAAACAGACATTGCTTTCAGGTAATACATTTGATTAGTATGTGTTCTCCCTGGGAATCGAACCCACAAATTTTGGTGCTGCTAACGCTCTCCCATTTTGAGTACGGGAACAGTCATACATGACTGTATAAATAAATGACTGTTTTCTATTTAATTGTTGTTTTAAAAGAAATTTGTGTGTTTTCAGCAATTACGAGTTAACATTGTTAATTTGCAGTAAGCTTTTGCTCAGAGGTCTGTGTCTCATCACCCAAGTTTGCGAGTCAATATCGACTATCCTGAATCCTCCTACAGCGCTTCACACGTCCGCTGGATAAAAGCTGTAATGAACTCGTCTTCGGCCAGAACTGTGTGACGTGTCATTCTCATCTACCCAGCTGTACTCATCTTCTCTTCGCTTTATCATCAGCTCGTTTTCATCAGCACCTCCCCGCGCACCCTCCACTGGGCGATCAGCAGGGACTTTTGCACACGCACACCTCTATCTCCTCCTCTCAGTTGGCGACGACGTTTTGAGAGGCGTTGCCGTAGAAACCGCATTTCCTCGACAGTCTCAGTTAAACGCTGTTGATCGTTGGTCCGGGATCGTGGCGGTCGGTATACAGTGTTTAGAGGCTACTGTATGCTTTCATCAAGTGGCCTTTTGAGACTGTAAAGAGACGGTATTTACCTGAGGTTTCCCTCCGCAGCAGTAAAGTGTGCTCAGTACAACACTCCAGGGGTATATGTTGTAGTCTGACTTTCAT
>JAZGTJ010018691.1:0-11303 GCA_036877575.1 Botia almorhae | reverse complement strand
TAAATTGGGGTAGATCCTCTTTTGTTCAATAACAGTAATTCAGGAGTATTTCCATAGTTACGGTGATGATCTGCATGAGAAGCAACTGAACACAATCTAGCACTTTTCAGGTCCTGAATGAAAAACCTGTTTGGGCCCAGTTTGTTGTGGTCCGCATAATGACATGAGTCATTAAAACCATGTTAATCATTCAGAGAGGAAAACGCAGAACCCAGTGTAAACCAGTGTCTTTTAAATTTTTTTTTAAACAAATCCTCATTTGATTACAAATTGCGAAGAGCGCTTAGATGCAGGAGGTTCTAAAATCTGTCATAATGTTGCAGTGTGTGTTTTTCTTCAAAGTTTGTATGTTACTGAATGTCTGTATGGATCATTTTAAAATCACTTCCCATCATTCCATCCTTCCTCTCAGTGCTGTGAAGGATTCCAAGGTGAGCAAATCAGTGGGGAGAATCCTGAACATCTGGGAGGAGAGAAATGTGTATTCAGAGGAGTTCATTCATCAGCTGAGGAGCGGTCTGCATCACACAGAGGAACCAGTGAAAGGTCCGTTTCCCAACAGTACACCAAACAGAACCTTTGAGTTTGAACAACTAAAATTCTGTCACCATCATCCTCATGTTATTCCAAACCAGTATGAATCCCTTCTTTTCTAAACGCAAAGTGAGTTTTAATGAAAATCTAGCTGAGTGGATTCAGAACAGCATCAGAATATTATGACTCCTTAAAACTTTATAAAACTTTAGCACCTAAGAGTGTCCAAAAAAGTGCAGATCGATTTAGACCCAACGTCCAAGCATTTTCATAGTAAACCTATATTCATTTTAGAGTTATTATATTAATATTAACGTGGGTATACTTTTGAAACAGTTGTGATTGTGATTTTCACCGATGTCCCTTAATTTTTAGTTACAGCTCCTATCACTTCCAGAGCAGCCCTGAAATCAAGGATTGTGGCCGAGTTTGTGGTAAATAATTCATATTCAGAATTCTTTCTGTAACGACTCTTTATGCCACTCGAGTTAAAGGAATAGTTCACCTAAAAATTCCTCAAAATGATCGTATTTACTCACTGTCATGTCATCCTAATTGTGTATGACCTTTCTTCAGCCAAGCTCATTTATAGTTACATCAAATAAGTACGCTCCAAAATGCGCATTCATCACAAAAGTAATTCATACGACCCTGACGAGTTTGTTAATTAATGTCTGTTGAAACAAAACCAAAATGCATTTGTGAAAGAAAACATTTAATATTGTAAATAAATAGTGTAAATTAATGGTGAAAAAAATGGTAAACTGTTTCTTTAAGACAATAAAGATAATAATCTTTGAATAGCCTTTTTCTATTGACATTACTTTTAACCTACTTGTTTTATTTCTCCCCATTAAAGCCCACAGCGTTCATCGAGCATCTGTCCAAGTACAGGAAGTCCATGGATGAGGTTGATCTCAAGGAGAAACAACTGGCTGCCATGAGAGTGGACGTGTGCAGCACAGAAGCTCTGAAGAAACTGAAAGGTCCTCCAGCAAAGAAGCTTTTTAAGATGCTGAATCTGTATTGGATGCCCTGAATTTATCAACCCCAGTGTAATCCAGGTTCTTGTGTTTAATCTCTCTGCATCTCGCACCTCAGATAAGGCAGGAGGTAAAAGGTTCTCCAAAGATTTTGAGGACGGAAGTGCCAAGCTTCAGGAGTTTGTGTCTTTTCTGGATGGAGAGGTCAAGAAAGGCCCGCCGCTGATGGAAGCTCTGGAGAACGCCGACATATTCTACGAGATGCAATATAAAGAAGTCAAGATTGTAGCTAAAGTAAGTGTTTACGAATCGAGTTGTGTTTTGGTGGTTATTTTGGGTGCCAGCTCTTTATATGTTTCTCTTATCCAGGCCTACGAGACATTTGCGAACCGAGTTTCGCACCTTAAGCGCAAGCTCGACGCACTGAAAGCGATGTTGCCTGATCCAAATGACTCCCCCATCCCCTCCCCCATTGAAGATGCCCCATCACCCACGGGCTCAGAGTCGCCCTTTCGTACCCTAGATGAGATTGGTACCCCTGACCCAGAGCTGGATGGGCAGGAGTTGGAGGAGGACATGATTGCTTTGGTTGATGCTCCCAGCCCCCTCTCATCTGTCGGAGGTTCACCGAAACCGAGTGCCCCTGTGGGGGACCATGACAACCGTGATATTCAGGATATGGATCTCTCAGATGTAGAGGAAACTGACACTCCTGCTATCATAGGTACGATCCACCTTTCCTGCGTTATGTATAATATAGTGAATCTCAACCTTTTTAACTTCTCTCCCTCCACTGTCCACAACAATATTTAAAAGACCCTCATTCACAAATTTCCACCTAATAAAATATTGTAGAGTTTGTCTAGATGCGTATTTGTATAAAATCACCCAAACACTAGGAAATATCTTGATTTTTGTTTGTTTAGCTTATTTTAATGTCTGTTTTTTTTATTTAAGTCATCCTGGAAGCTTTTTTGGTCCCCAAATGTGCCTCAGTCCCCAGGTTGAGGAAACACTGATATAAAGCTGGTTTTTCATGCATAATACTTTTGAGAAAGTGACTGTTAGGCTGTTAACAGTTTTCAGTGCTTCAGGTTTGTCTGGAGAACCAGAGCATTTTGTATAAAAGCATTCATGACTTATTTTGCTCCTGCAGTGTAACGTTTAAATGTTGCCTGTAATGACAACTACTTTTTTGGAAGGTAAAGTGGACAGTAGATTAAGCATGTAACTTAATTGTTTAATTTTGTTACTTACAGTAGAGGAACATCTAGTCCCTCCTGTTGCGCCAAAATCTAAATCTGTTGCTCAGAACATCACAGATACTTCACGAGCTCATGAGGGCATGCATACAAAGCAGGTCACAACCCCAACAACAAGCATTTCCACGGCAACACAATCACTCCCAGGAAACCTCGCTGGCATTGATCTGGGCAAGATCAGCTCCATCCTCAGCACCCTCACAAACGTTATGAAGAACACAGGTGAGACGCCGTCGTTAGTATTGATTCTGTACTGCACAATGTACCTGTTGAAACTGCCTGTCATATACACATTACGGTCTGTGCTGTGGCCGAGTTGTAATCCGTGAAGCTTGTGTGGTGGTGCAGGTTTGAATCTGACCAGTTTTGTTCCCCCCCAAAACGTTTCCACACTGTTTTCCAACTAATTGTCTGGCTCCTCTTTCCTGTTTGTCCAAATAAGTGCAAAAAATGAAAGGGGTAAAGAGCAGAAATGTTTACATTGTCATGCAGAATGTAACATTCCTTTTACCTTCACAGCTGTAGGAGTTAGTCCAGTTTCACCAAGTGTACCATCCACTCCAAGCTCAACTCTAAAAACACCCACAACGCCTGTCCCTCCGGCCAACCCACTGGCCAGCCTCCTCTCTCGGGTCGACATCAACCCCAACGCCCTGCTCAGTGCCCTGTCCAAAACACAACCCCATGGTGGTCTTCAGGGTGAGAAATGGAAAAGCAAAATGTTTTTGGAATCAAAGGAATAATGTCTTGCAACATAGTAAACGGAATGATTGTCGTGTGATCGTTATTTTTAAACGTTTCTTTATAGGCATCGACCTTGTTGTGACTTAAAGTAGCACAGTATAAAGATAGCTACATAGTTAGATAATAGGGATGCAATTCTACTGATATCAGGTCCAAAACTTACTGATGCACTAGTTAAAATGCTCCAATATCATCTTGTGATCCAGGAAACATCTTGTGTGGTTTGGCAAGCACATTACCCGTAAGCTTGAATACTAAGCATGATTACTTGTTTTAACGGCCTAAATTGACTGTCCCTCTAAAAGCACAGGCATCTATACGCTTCAAAAAGTATTGCTGTTCTTCTCCACAAAATGGTATTGGTGCATTACTAATTGTTGGTATAAAACTAGGTATTCTTTAGTAAATGTAATGTGTTTAGTCTGCTGACCCTTGCGTTCCTACCCTCTTCTTCCTCTTTCTAAATATTTTGCCCCAGGTCTCTCCTCTTTACTGAACAACTCAACGGCAAATCTCACCCCAACTTCAACATCCGATTCGGACAAAGCTTGCTTCACCCCTCCTCTCACAGCACACGCCCATGGATCCCCTAAAGTCACATCTACTCCTCCTACTGCAGTTCCATTGACCAGAGATCCTGTCCCTCAAACATGTGCAGCTCCCAATGATGAAGTGAATCAGAACATAAATCCTAGTTCTCTCAACTCTACCCTGGACTCAAAGATTGATAGCTTTCTCCAAGGGAATCCAGGAATCAAAGGTTTTAATATGGGCTTCCCCTCTGTTCTGCCCTGGCCGAAGGGAACCATAGACAGCCCTTTAGCAAACACAGAGAATGTTGTTGGGACGCCAGTAAGGGATGAGGCTGGTGCTACGCCTACTCAAGACGAAATGATGGATGTTCCCAGATCAGAGCAGTCACTGTACCAGCAGAGGCAGTCGGTGTCCACCGAGGCTAAATCAGCTCTTCCACTTACATCTTGGCATGAACCAAATGCACAAGGTGATCCAAGATTACAGAGTGGCATTGACGTTTCCCAGAATATTGGACAAACAAAAATAGACTTCAGGAACTCTGTATCATCTCTTGCAGAAGCAGAGGGTAAACGCCATTTACACATTGAAGCTTTTCTTTCCACTTCAAAGACTGGCAACCAGCAACCTTCAGGAAGCAATGCTAAAGCCATGACAAGACCTGGTGCAATACACCAAGAGCTCAGACAAAACCCTGCAATCTGCAACACGGGACAAAATCCTGACCTGATGGAAGGTAGCACATATGTTCCCGCTTATCGAGGTGTTCAAGAGCGGCAAGTGTTGGCAAGCTCTGACACATATGGAGCAGAGCCTTACCAAGTCAAAAAACCAAGACAAGATCTTGCTGCACCTACGTTCTTCACCACACCTCTTCCACCGATTCCAAAGCTCCCACCTCCACCTACAGACTTCATGCCTCCAGCTTCTTCGGGGGCAAGTGGTCCTCATGGTTCAATGGAGGAACCTTTCAGTGAAGCTGAGGGAGGTGGTGGTGTTGTTGACTCTGATTATGGTGGCCATTTGTCTCATGAGGTTCTGAATGAGGAACATTTCCATCCACATGGAGAAGGTCCCTTACAATTTGCTCCTGCATCTCACCACGTTCCTGAAATCCCACCAAATGGTGCAGTGGATTACAACCATCAACCTCCACAGAGAGTTCTTATGCAGCACCAACCAAGCATGCCCCATCATCGCATCGGGTCTCCACCTCCAGCAAGGGTCTACAATGAAGGCCCTCAACCTATGTCTGAAGAGCCATACTTTGACCCATACTATGACCATCCACCTCACAGTTCATCTCCTCCTCATTATGACATGCACTCCGTTTCCTCTCATGTACAGGAGTATTATCCTGAAGACTTTCCGCCTCAGTACCCAGAGCGAAGGGTTCCTTCTCATCTAGGGCCCAGGCCTCTACCTCCACACCATGTCCGTTCACCTCACCCTGGGCATTATCCACCTCCCAGGCCCCTTCGTCGGCCCCCACCAGGCCCATATAACCACCGGCCACCCTTCCCCAGGGGCAAGCGACCTGGCCCACCTTATGGAGCCCCTCCCAGAGGTGGTGGCCCCTTCTATCCTCCTAGAAGACCTTACCTGCCTCCACGTTACTGAAGTCCTGATTCCTAGACTCTGTTGTTGTGTAGTGCATGTCACAGTGAGCAAATGAGCTGCCATAAAAAGTCTAAGCACTGTTACATTGGCTTATCAGCAAGACAAAGGTTGCTGTAGACAGTGACATCAAGGAGATAATGTGTTCACAAGATCACAACTGAGAAGTGAATCTGTTTCACCAGCAGAATCAACAAAAACCTTTGGCACTCTCCAACATCAAACCATGTGAGCAGGTCAGGGAGAAAAACTGTTATAACAAGGAATTATGGGGCAAGAGGAAATCAGGAGGGGCGTTGGAGCTGAGAAATGGAACAAGTCAGCCGACGAGGTTTGCTGGTGGAATGAGATCTGAAGACAAAGGCAAAACAAGAGGTGGTTATTTTATTTCATTAATTCTAAAATTTGTATAGATTTTGTGTCTCATTCTATAAAGTAAATGCTACTAAAATGACCTTTTCTTTGGCGAGAATGTGTGCGCTCTGATCTCACACCTAAGTTTTGAACAGAACAGTGTTTTTGGGTCAACATTAAATTAAGGTCGATATGTAATATTTTTTTACTTTGAAAGTTCTGCTGATGATTAAGCTGTATTGTTATGAAAAGCTGGTAGTTTTGATTCACCACATATTGTTTTGTAGATGTAATTAAATTTACCCCTAGCAGGTAGTTAGGCTTCATTGTCGTCTTTAATGAAGAACAGCAGTGTAATCGTAACATTTCTGAGGTAAGACACCGAGGTGTAAAGAGGTCGTTTTTTTGGCGTACAATGGCGGAAGATCCAGAAGAACCGAAGTTCTCGAGGAGAATCATCGTGGCCTCCCTCAGTTTCCTGAGGCGTTTACTGTACTGATTTAATTAAAGATGTTTGGAAAAAACTGTGGGGAGTACAGTCCCAACCATGATGTAGTGACTGATTTCTTTTGCCTTTCACAGTTTTGCGAATACATTCTGTATTTATATCAATAAAATGCGATTAACACATTGTACGAGGAGATTTTATTGCAGTTAAATGGCTGAAACTTACTATTGATGATAGATGTTTGTTCCAGACCATGCAAAGTTATGTTTAGACTCCAGAATCAAAATCTACAGCATTTATTCTCATTTTTCCCTAAAATATTATAAAATATTATAGTCTAAATATTATAAAAATACAAATCCACAAATATAAATAGAAAAATACAAATACATGTGTATATCTTTATGAAAAAATAGCCCAGAAATGCTTTTAAAAATACATAAAATTCATACAGTGTTGTATTATCGGGTTAGTAATTACATTTTTAAAAGTTACATCATGCTGTGACCATTTTGTGTGAAATAAAATAAGCTTATGAGATCATAAGATACAATGATGCTTAATATCGCCAACAACTTCATGAAATGGTCCACTTCTTCTGAGTGGTCATGATTGCTGCCGCATGCACTGTATCCTTAAGCCAGCAAATCAGTTACAGTCAGATATTTGCTGGCTAAAGGATGAGATTTAAAGTTACTTTACTCAAATGTAGTAAATTTTGATGCTTTAAAGTGTTTAATTAAACCTTACAGGGCTTAACATTATTCTTAAGTTTTTTTTTGTATATTTATTAGTATATTTATTGTGGTATTTTTGGATTTTCAGACACATAGTACAATCACAAGACAGGACAAAACACAAGTGCGCAAACATGAAGGAAAAAACTCTTGAAATGACATTCGATTTTGCAGATAAACACATCACCAAGAAACCTTTTGCAAAATATGACATCATAGACAAGGTGAAATGTTACTGTATTAATAACATTTATAAAATAATAAAAGGTAACAACCTAGACGTTTTTTACCTCACAGGGGTGCTACTTAAGAAAACTGACCATAGTAACAGAAAGCAAATAGATTTGCAACAGTGTCAACATTGTTGCTAGTTTTGACATAATTGAGGAAAAGGAAAATATTGAAATGAAATTTAGTGAGAAAAAAACTGAGCATATTCAGGCTGACACGAAAGTTAGAGAAGATGGCCATTACAAAAAAGAAAACTACATTTTAAATAGTGTCACTGTTATTAGAGGTTTTTAACAGGTGATTAGAAAGAGGCCTCCAGGCAGCAGCAAACTGATCTAGAACTGATTTCCAGAAATGCTATATCTGAGTCTTTCCACATGCAGGGCAGAGAAAAGTTCTGACAACCACGTTTTAAATAGTGGCTTTTTTATTTTTTAATTTTTCTTCCACATGCAAAGAATCGATTTTTTTGCAATCATACCGTACTGTATAGGCAGTCAGAAAGCATGACTAAGGCTCTGCAAAGAAGCTGACCAGCCAAGAACAGCAGTCGCATGATCTAAACAAAGCTCGTATAAGCATCAGAGAGAAATTTAAAAACGTCTGACCAAAATTCACAGAGTTTTGGGCCATGCCCAGAAAAGATTACCAAGAGAGCCCTCCGCAGATTCGCATTTATTGCAGAGAGGGGAAATAGTAGACCTAAAAGTGTTCAGTTTGACCCTTAAATAATGTAATCTATGTAGCACCTTATGCTGAATAAACAGGTGTCTGGCATTAATAGAGCAGGTGTATATATATTTAAGATATATATTTATATATATTTGTGCCCAGTCCTCCTCAGAAACCTGAGTTTCCAATTCAATTTCCCAATTGTTCTTCAGATTAGTAGAGAAATCGAACTGAATTGTAAAGAAGTCTACAAATGTTGTAATTAACTTAGGGGTATTGGGGGTGGAAGTAAGCAATTTGTGTATTTCATTATCAGCTGATAATGTTTCAAATTTTGGTATAGTGGAAAAAACAGTTTCTCATTTATGGGTATCTGAAAAAGTTCTTAAGATATTTTTAATATTTTCATTTTTAGTCTTTCCTGTAACCGCAGCATGGCATGTTTTTCGATCTGCAACTTTTAGTTTATCAGAGAAATAACAATAATAATAAAAAGTAATATAATAAAAAAATTATATTTTACAGCCTAAGGCCAAAATAAATCGTCGGTAGCTAATTTTTCAAAAAACGTGTGATTAGAAACGTGTAATAGGACATTAACAACTAAACGTAAACTCATCTGTTTATACCTCCATAATAAAACTGATCTTCAGTTAAAGTTGTAGAATGAGGCAGTTACACGGAACTGTAGATCCTGGTGCCTGCCCAGACAAATCTGAGGCCTTGTGTTTACGTATAGCATGTTCATTTACAAATTAATTACACGCGGTAACTTAGTTGATGTGTAAGCGTATCATTTCTGTAAGACACAAGGGTAAAAATGGTAGAAAAACGTGCGATAATGTGATCTACCGGGCCTAGCGCGTGAAATTATTCCCTCGGGTGAATGTGCCACCAAGATAAAAACAAAATTGCATTTCCTTCAGAAAGAAATACAATGTGGTTCAAAGAAACCAGTCCAGGGTTGAGCAGCTCTGAAGTTTCACTGCATGCTGTCAGGATCTTCAGCTGTCACTCAGAGCTTTTGCTGTGACACCTGACCTTTACTCTGCTGAAAGGCATCTGCTGTCACACAGAGATGTCACATGCTTAGGAACAAAAGCAGATGTGCATAAATGAAGCCGAATTTAGAAGCTGTTGACAGTAAATTCCGATCAATATTAAATCAGTTTTAATATAATTCCATTTTAAATTTGGGTTAATTAATTATCAAGCTCCTCCATCACACTTTGACAGATTAAATTATGGTTTTGAACCATATTTTATCTGAAACAAAAAGCAGCTAACACTGTCTTTCTGTATTTTAACTAACATCTGAGTTACAGAAATCTGCTCTATTAAGAAAACAGCCCAAGTTGTGGTATATCCGTTCAAATTAAAATTCAGAAAATCACGTTCTAAACAACTGCGTGTCGTCATATCTTCAGAGGTTTCCATAAAGCCAGATTATTATTTATGAAAGGATCATTTCTGTCCAGCAATCTGGCGTCGAGAGTTTATAGCGCCCCCTATCGGCATACTGTTATAAATTAAACTGTATTACTGCAGAATTACTGTTTTAAATGACAATAATTAGACTGTTTAATCAATTCATTATTTACATGCCATCCCATTGGCTAAGATCTTAAGATGTACAGTAATCTGTTATTGCTGAAGTTTAACTGCGCGTCTGATTATTTTACGTCACAGAACTTATATTAAAGCGGAGCGCGGGTCACGCCCCCTTATGCCATAAGCACGTGGACATAATTTATATTACAAGTACAGTTTGTCAGTTTACAGTGACTCGGTATTTGAAAACCATTTGCAAAACTTGCCACATTGATCGATGCTCGCCGGACACAATGCATTCAATGCAGCGTCCTCTTTTTACAGAATCAATATGCATATGATATAAAACTAACGAGGTAACATCGGGTTTGATAGCAAAAATGAGCGTTTGTGTTCACTGCGTGACATGCAAATATTAAATAAACTTTCTTTTAGATTTATAGACATAACAGAAATGTTGTTTTAAGGGGTATATAAATTAAACTAGATATAAATTGAATTAAAACAACAAACTATTTATGCATGTTTTAATAACATTTGTATTTCTTCTATTGTTGTTTTTTTCCATGTTTTTAAAGATCTCTTTTGTCTTCTGCTCCAGTGCATGATGAAGGATTTGTAGGACCACGTCTGCCCAGCAACAGTGTGGTTGAGGGGACATCCAATGCCCTTGTATTCCATCCGCTTGCAAATGAAGGTAAACCATGTGCTGCTGCACAAAGCACACATAAGACAGGATCTATATCTGTATATTATATCTTTATAGAATTAAAATAACTCTTATTTTATTCTCTCAAGGCTGCAAGCCCACAACACGGCAATGTGACTGATGCAATGTTAAGTTTTCTTTTGTAGAAAAGTGATTTCTTTGTTCTCTTACAGCTGAAAGTTTATCAAACTTGTTTTGACAATGTGGAGCTCAGGTCACAAGAACAAACATGCGGCCTAGAGAACTTTTCTGCCATGCTGTGTCTCTCTCCCAGGCCTTCTCCAGAAAGGCAGCGAAAGTTAGAACTATGACCCCCTCTACTGGTGCGCGATGCTGCTAATGTACTGGTTGCTTTTTTGCTGTAGGCAAGGTGATCATGGGTCTCCAGGGTGAACTTGAGCAAGTAGGATCTCAAAATATTTACTGTAGAAGGTTCAAAGGTCAGGTGGAGAACAGTCACGATAAATCAGGATAAGCATACAGTGCTCTTATAAAGTCAAATCACACGCCGCACAAATTGTTATCCGTAACATTTGATATTTGGGTCCAGAATACACAACAGACCGGTAGGGTTGTTGTTTTTTAAAATGCACAAACTAAAGGTCACGGTATATCTGTAGGTGACCTTTACTTGATGTTTACTTGGTGTGAGTGGACGCAGCTGCTGTTACACTGTGAATTACCTATATAATGTTTCATAAGCTTTAAAATATAAAGGCTTGCCATATAGTTTATTCATTTTCAGAATTTCAGTCTAAGCATCTGTCATTCTGTCTCACTGTGTTTGGCTGACACAAGTTTTGCGTCTGAAACCGCCAGTACTGAACTAACCAGCAGGTGTCGTCGTTAACTGTCTGGTCTAACCAGTTGAGTCATCGGCGGTTCTTGTACGCTTGGGCTCATGCGTACGTGCGTAAATGATTTTGA
>JAZGTJ010018690.1:0-11303 GCA_036877575.1 Botia almorhae | reverse complement strand
ACTCACACACACTCACACACTCACACACACTCACACACACTCACACACTCACACACTCACACACTCACACACTCACACACTGGAGTGAGTTGTTTCACACAAGTTTGTGTCGTTTGTGTTTCTACTAACGTCACTGCAAAAACGTTCGTTTTTTAACTTTGAGAAACCCTTGACAGAACTTTTAGAGAACATTAGCCAGCGTTCTGAGAACGTTCCCTGTAAGCTGGTTGGCTGCACTATTAACTATTGCTACCTGCCCATGTCTCAACGTGCTTTGTTTTATATAACAGCCACCATCACAATGCACAGAAGCCCACAGGAGGTATGAAGGGAGAACATTAGCATGCATTGTTTGGCTCATGCTGTTGGCTCTTTGTTTGTTCCGATGACTAGATGGATAGACATTCTCCAACTGCTTTAGAAGTGATAGCTGCTGTCTGTACTATCACACCATGCCTGGGTTCGAGTTAAACTGCTCTCTCACATTCTCTGTAAGACAACACTACGCTACCATACTCTTTGTTGACAAAACACTTTGGATCTCGCCCGCTGCCCACTAGCGTGAAGGATTTGGTGGCCTCCTCAAGTATCTCTGTGTGAAAGTGTGAGACAGACAGAACGATATGGGACATTTCAAACATTCTTGTGACTTAGGCTTTTGTGTAATCCTGCTGCTACCTCACTACATCATCGCTGGCGTTCTCCTGCTGGGTTTGGCAGCAGGGACTCGCGCCTCAGGATTCTCCACCCTTAACACTAAATACAGTTCTCTCTCCCAGACGCTGCTCATATCAGATGGCTACAGCATGTTGTGAAATGTGTCTGAATGTTCAGTTTTTTCTGTATTTCTGTACTCAATTCTGTCACAATTCAAAAGCTTAGATCACCACAATTAAAGGGTTTTCTTAGTATGGTGCAGAAAATTGGCATGAATTTCACATGCAAAAACATTATGGAAAACATGTTTAACAGATTTTAATGGAATCACATGTGGTGACATGTTTTTCACATGTGATTTCATGTATTTGTATTTCATGTACATGTGAATATATATTTCTTTTTTGTAAGAAACAATTTACTACACTAACTACAGCCGCTAACTACAGAACTTGAACAGAAACGTTGTACATTCATTTTAAGTAGTGCACTAGAAAACAGAATACATTTTTACAGTTACATAAAACATACTGTTTATGTAACTGTACTCTGTAACCAATAGAATGATGTAAAGATCTCATAATCTGACTCCAAACTCTTAAAAAAGATGCCAAGAATCACTTTTGGCTGTCGGGTTCCATAAAGAACCTTGAACAACCACAGAACATTGGATTCACAAAAGATTCATTGTTGTGGAAAAAGGTTCTTTAGCCGATAAAAAGAAAAGAAAGAAACAGTTCTTTTAAGAACCTTTAAATGAAAGGCATCACTGTAAAGAACCTTTAAGAACCTTTATTTTCAAGACTGCAATGCAAAATGTACAGTGGGTTGTGTAGCACTACAAGCTCCGTACGAGAACTGTCTTTGCTGAGCATCTGCTGAGCTGCTAAACATCTGATTGAAATGTAAGAACCTATGAAAAACCTCCAAGAAGTCCGACAGCTTCTGAATGTGATGATGGTATTGAAACCACCTCGTTCATTAGTGCCATATTCATCCGTCCTCAACACGCTCGGCGGTCCAACCTAAAATCCTGTGTAAGCGCTGTATCACGAGCGTATGCCAGGGAGGGTAATTAACTTGTAAGAATAGCCCCCATTGAATCCACCGCTTCTAAAATCGTGCTCTACAGAGACCTCCTGCCCCATAATTCATCACCAGAGAGGACAGACGGACAGAAACTGGCCCTCACACGCACACACACGGGAGGGCCTGCTGGCATGTGTAACTGACACCATATCTCATATGGCTGTCTGCACCTTCTCCATCGTTTCTGGCTCAAAACGCCATCTCTTCTAAAATAAACCCTTTGCTTTGCTTTGCTTTGCTTGTCCTAACCCGCTCATTGACATGCACGGGCCAGAAGGGAGGTCACACACACTTGGTCACACACTGTAAGAATTGACACTGGCAGCTTGTATTAACAGCTAACAGGGAATGTTCTCAGAACATTGGCTAATGTTCTCTAAAAGTTCTCTCCAAGTTATCAAAACGTTCTTGCAGTAACGTTAATAAAAAAAAAAGTTATTTATCTTCTACATCAAAAATGCTAGCATCGGGCGACTAGTAATGCTAGACCATTTTTGTGCACTATTTGACCTATTTTTGCAATAACTAGACGTCTCAACCAGCTGTTCATCACCTGAACTATGTTTAATCTGACATCTGGTGTCCAAACACACCATCTGCACCTGGAACAGAATATCTGTTGTTGTATCATGTAAAATAACTTTTTTTTCAGTATGTTGCTTAAAAAAGCTTTTGCTAAACCAAATGCCACTCGGTTCTATATGTCATTATCTAACCCAATGACATTTTAAAACTTTTGATTCGTATCAAATCTAAATATCAAAAAGTGAACTGTATTTAATAATCTTCAAGAGCAAATCTCTTTAAGAACGACTGCAGTATAAATGACAGTATTAATGAGTGTGCACATACCGCGTGAGTCACACACAACACAGTGGCACAGTGTAGAAATCGATATGTAATCTGATTAAACTTAATTGATTTTGTGACAGCAGGTGGAAAGAACCCAAAATGGCACTCACACCATTTGCACCAAGTGAAACCAAATCGCACCACACTCCAGTGTGAATGCTGTTAAATCCAGTTTGCGATTTTCGCTTCAAATTAGCATTCCTCTGGCGATGAAGTAAGATTATCTCACGGAAACCATTCTAGTCATCTGCGTGTTGCATGTGTTTTCCTTCCTAATTTGCAAATTGCATTCTACACCAGCGCAGATCACAGACAAGTAGCGCGCCGCATGTGATGCATATTTTGGAAATAAGGTTTCGGCTGCGGCAGCAGGCGTTGACTGACCGTCTGTCCACACTGAACTGTAATTCTATTCCCACAGGCCAGCCGGGATATGTCAGGACGACGCTGGCGCCCGTAACGCTGTCCGTGTCTAAAAGTTCAAACCCGCCATGACATTACTGTGACAGGATGCTAATATGACTGATTAAGTACGGAACGGTGTGTTCATGGTTTGGAGATTACTGTGAAATTTCAGACCGTATTTGGGAATCTTGCAGAGGGTTGTCGTTAACTCAATGTCGTTAATTTAATTTTACACACAATTCATTTACCTGAAAACAGTTTCACCCACACATGCAAAAGATGCCGTTTTCACATGGGTTGCAATCTGGTTGCAGATGATCGCATAGCTAACAATGTTGAACGTTTCCCTAACATTTTTAGTGACAAAAGCGTTCAGAAAGTTATTTTGAACGTTTCGGTAATGTTATTACCGAAACATAAACATATACGGTTACATATACATATCTTAAAAAATATTCCACTAACATTACTGCAAAAACTTTTTTGCCAACTTAGCCAATGTTCTGAGAACGTTCGCCTTTCTTTGTGTTGCGCTGTGCTTTTAAATAATGCCAAGTTGCACTGTTGAATGAAGTTAAAAATAGCATCTGATGGTGCTGTGCGTGTATTCTAAAGATGTCCACCTCCGATCGAGCTGATAAACTGTACTTGTATGAGCATTAGTGCATGTGTTTACATGGTACGTACCCCCGCGGGTGGAGTCAGCCCCACAAAAGTGTAACTTTCTCAGAGTGTGTGTGTACTCCATATAAAGCATACAGCGGCGCTCTGCTCGAAGCCCTTGATAGAACAGACGCTCTGCATTGGCTTCGGCTGCAGCACTGGTGCTACTGCTGTTTGTCCTGCGTCCTGATCTTTTGCACAGCTGCAGAGAGGTGAGGGAGAGAGAGAGGGAAAGAGCGAGAGACCTTACTATGCTAAAAGCGGCCATTGATAAAGTGGAATCCTGTGCATTATTGTGCATGCTTCTGGACACGCGCTGTCAATTTAAATGCAACAATGTGTTCTGCGTGCTACTAACATCTGCTTAGCTTTTTAGGCGCATATAGTGATTTGTAAAAATAGTAATTTTTCAAAGTTTTTCAAATCTGTCTATGCAATTTGCCAGAATATAGTAAATGAAATCTCAGTTCTAATACCATCAGAAAAAAATGCTAAACTGAATAATGTTGAGATTTGGTTAAAATATATACAGTGTGCTTTAATTAATGTAATTTGTACATCTTAAGTTAAATATAGCTGAATAAATCCTTTCATAGAGCAAACAAATGTTATTTTGTATATTCAACAACGATGGCATATAATTTACAACAACCTACTTACTGTGGTTAAAAGACTGACACTCGCTGTATTTGTTTCTGGTCTTAACATGTTACACATCTAAACATGCTTGGCACGCACGCAGAGTATCAGAATACAGGAGCACAGCAGGTTTAGTATGCATCAGGAATGTATGTAGTAAGTGTTTGGGAGTTGAGAGGGTATGTGCCGATTGTACAGTGATGAGTGAAGTACACAAAGTGCCAAGAGGAAACACATAAACTGGCTCACAGTTAAAACCACACACTATTAAAGGGTTCGACAAACACGTAGCCTTTACAAAGACATTCACTTTTGTTGCTTTGTTAATATTTTTCAATAAATTAAGTGTTTGGTAAAAAAAAGATAATATATTTTATATTATTGGGGTAAAAATGTTTGTTATAATATCATGGCAGTGCAGCGTTTTGGTAACGCTACATTAAAAATGCTAGATTTACTTTTACATATATTTTTATGTAAACGTATATGTATATATACATAATATTTACAAATATTACACACTATAGCAATAGCTTAATATCTTAACTGTTTAACTTGATGTATTTTAAAATATTTCCAGTGAATTAAATGCCATTTACAGCAGGGCACAATTTGCATGAAGACTCACCTTGACAGAAAGGCGATTATAGTGGGTGTAAAACCAAAGAGTGTTACGAATATTGTGTTTTCCAGAAGAGAGATGATTGTACTGGATTCAGCGGAGGAGGGCCGCAGTATGATAGACGAGCTGGTGGAGCTGACGTCACAGAGCTTGTGCAAGCTGGAGATTAAGGAACATTTTAACATTATTAAAGAGATCGGCCGTGGCAAGTACGGCCGTGTGCTACTGGTCACCCATCGCTGTAAGGGTACGTCACTCAAAACACGTATTCATCATACGACACGTGTCTGGTTTTACCAATCTCTCCAAAACTATTTATTTATTAATATTTATTTTAAATAACACATACCGTGCATTGTTCATTCGACCTCCAAATCAGCAATTATTACATTTATACTTTGTAAATTGCTTCTGTGTAAGCTTACTTTCATTAATCAATGAAATAAAAAAGAATGAATTAAATATTTTTTGTTCGGTAGACCTACATCTATTTGAATAGTACAAAGGTTTAATCCAAAGGACATCCAAAACTATTATGCTATATTAACTAATATTATGCTAATATTATTATAATATTATTAAATATTAATATTATGCTAAACTATACTAATGCTTTGAACAGCAACATTAAAATAAAAATACTTACCCTCATGTGTGACTTCTGTTAAACGAGAGAATGAGAGAAGTGCGACTGTCATGCAGCTTCAAAGCGCATTAAAGTAATCCAGACCACGGGTGCACCGTCCGCCGGGTCCTTAAAAGTCATGCGATTGATTTGCAAGAGAAAACAGAGCGCAAATGAAGTCAATTTTAACATGAAAACATCTGCGTTTGCGTTACACCTGCGCGTCCAAAGCAGCGCAACGAACGAGCGAGCGCTTTTAATCCCACAATCCACCGCGAGAGCGGCGCTCGGTTTCCATAGAAACGACCCGAAAACGCTCGCGCAGCGCAGCATTGACAAAAACACACGATGTTGTTTTTTTGCATGTATGCGTGCGGATGACGACGTGAGACAACTAGCGATTTTGAGAACTTAAAAGAAGTTAAAATGCATTTGGACATGTATCATGGCGATACTGTGTTATTCCTACAGCTTGAAATATCATGTAGTAGTTTAGCACGTGAATATAATTTAGGACTACAGTACATATGAAAACACCATATTATTACCCTTTGATATCATCACCATTTTTTGTTGGGTGGAACTCATTGTCTAATGCAAAAAAAATACAGATTTGTGTTGTAATGCAATTGAAATCAAACAAAATATCCCCCCACGTTCCCATGATGTCATTTAAACAGCTGTTAAAAATGCGTTCCACCACAAAACCTCAGTTTATCTCAGTTCATCTCTGGGGACGTTTGTGTAAACCTCATCCAAAAGCACGAAGTCTTCTGATCCTGTTCCCATTGTCTCACAGGGACGCCCATGGCTCTTAAAGTGTTGCCCAAAGCCTCGACCAAGCTACAGGGCTTCCTGAGGGAATACTGCATCTCTTTGCAGCTGTCTTGCCATCCCTGTATCGTGGGCCTGTTCGGAATCGCCTTTCAGTCCAACGAACACTACGGATTCGCCCAGGAGCTTGTGGTGGGCCGGGACCTGTTCGCCATCATTCAGCCACGAGTGAGTCATGGTGTCCCTTCATTCACAAGCTCTAAATATTCTGCTAACTCCATCAATGTCCATTTCTCCTGTATGCTACATTGGCTATTTGAATGTCATATAGATCAATTGATGTTAAATTGTCACATATATTTCACAACTTCTTGCTAACATAAATGTCACTTTAACGGGTCACAATATTTATTTTGCTTTTAAAATGACGTTTATGTTCTCGCCTAAACCTTATTTTAAAATCAAATCCATCATAAAAAATATACCTATTCATTTTTAAAGAGCGATAATCTAAACAAGGAGTCAAACTTATTTCTTAGTGTGCTTGTTTATGGAGCTTATAACGTTTTACTGTATTCATGAAGAACTTGCTTGAGATTAAATAGGAGGCATTTGAAAACACAGGTATTTATATTATGTAAAATAATACCTAATAAATTAAAACACACACATTTTGAAAGTCACTGCATGTGATCTGTAATACATCCTCCGTTTACGCACTGGGTATTTTCACATGCTGTCCGGACTGAAGAAGCAGAGCGTCTGCATGACATATTTCCCTGATGTTCACATGTCCTCTTAGGAAATCTTGGAGGGTGTGATGTGTAAGTAAAAGAGCAGAGCAGCTGCTTCTCCCTGTCAGCAGACGGGTCTCTGTCACTTCAGCAGATCCACTGAAACTTTACGCCAGACCCGCGGCAGCGAAGATTTACCGGCCGATAACGCACCAGGGTTTCCTAAACTCATGCAACCATATACCTCGATTTATCATGTTGTGATGTAGTCACGTGAGAGTCCTGTATCATTTTCAAATTGCCGGATTGTTTTTGAGGTGGTCGTTTGTAACGTATTACCAACACTAATTGCTAAACATACCGGGCCATTTTAGAGGCCCGCGGCACACTAAAAAGCTTCAAGATGACAAAATGATTTAATACATGACAAAACAAGTAATAAAATAAGCTAAAGCAACTACAAATCAAGATTTTTTATTTTTATCACAAATTCACATCTTTGTAGTTTTGACAAGCTCTAAAATATTTTACCGGGTAGAAATTGTGAGTGGCCTTCAAATATCGCTGTGAACAGTAGTGGAGCTTAAGTCAAAAAGTTGAGAATCACTGCTTTAAAGTACGTTAATAATGAAAATAATTACACTTAAAACTGCAATCAATAACTTTTGCCTTTCTGCCACCATCTCTGTTTGAAAGATAGAATTGCAGGATACTTTACGCACTTTCATTACATGTGTTCAATCCAAACGAAGTCAACATTTCCCTGGAAATTGGACATGACATCTCAAATTCTAAATCATTACTTATAAACTTACCGTTGTAAGGTAAGAAGATTCTGTTGAACGCTGGTGCATCATGTGTTTTCTCAAGAACTGATCACTGACTTATTTTACACCCAAAAAATGACAGATTGCAGCTTTAGCCGCATTTCTGCTTTTCTCCCCAGGTGGGCATCCCGGAATGTGCAGTGAAACGCTGTGCTGTTCAGATCTCCAGCGCTCTGGAGTTCATCCACCAGCGCGGCCTGGTGCACCGTGACATCAAGCCTGAGAACGTTCTACTGCTGGACAGCCACTGCCGGCAAGTCAAGCTGGCCGACTTCGGCCTCACGCAGAGACGTGGAACTTTTATACGCTTCATATCAGGCACGCTGCCGTATATGGCTCCAGAGCTGTGTGCCATGGTCCTGGAGGAAGGCCAGAAGGAGGTGAAAGCTCCTCCGCTCAGCGTGGAACCCAGCCTAGACACTTGGGCCTTTGGGGTTCTGCTTTTCTGTATTCTCACTGGGTTCTTTCCCTGGGAGTGCTGCAACGACAGCGACGATTTCTACGAAGAGTTCGCCGACTGGCGCAGGGCGCCAAAGACGACCCCCGTGCCATCTCAGTGGAAGAGGTTCACGCCCATATGCATGGAGATGTTTAAAATGATGTTGGCGCTGGATGCCAATGAGAGGTGCTCGGTGGGGGAGGTCAAAGGTTATGTGGGTAAGGAGTGGGTGCGAGCGAAGGGCATCAACGGATGGGTGTGTGAAAATGGGGATGTCGGTACCCGCACGCCGAGTCCTTGCAGAAACGACCACGGTGATGATGGAGTCATGTGACTCTTGGAACGGCCAATGAGTAATCAGAATCAGTAATGTGGTGCCTTCTGCGGAACAAAGAACAGACATCTAATTGGAGGACTGAAATGACATCATTGGTGTGTTGATTTTAACATCGCTTTCAACGGTATGAGACTTCAAATTTATTAAAAACATATGAGGAGACATTTGTTTTTTATTATCAGTACCTAAAGCAACCTTCGATTTTTTCCTATTAGACAAATATATGGGTGTTATTATTGATTGATCGTGTACAGTGTGTCACTAAGCCATTTATGACCTTTTCTTGTAATCCCAGTCATCCATCATTCACGCACACACACAGAAGATAGCGCTACAGCCTTCTCTGTTTAACATAGCAGCGCAGTCATCTCCTGGCATCTGCTGCAGGTGCTGAGGTATTGATGGATCCAGGGTTAGTGTTTGTTTAGGTTCTGCTCTGGAGAGACCGTCCCAGTGGGCTGTCTTCACCCGGGAGGTCAGGGGGTGATTTGGCTGAACCCCTGAGCCCAGCAAGCCCTTTGCTTTGCTGCATATTAACAAAGTAACACCGACCAAGATCGTGTTACCACGGTTCCCTTTGGGATGACACGCGCACATTCCGATCAAAGGCTTTCATTAGCAAAATCCCAAAGTAGCCGAATGCCTGTACTCATACATCCACTGAAACTCACCAGTGACCCTACAAATGCCTGAAAAGTGAAGCGTCCAGCCAGCTAACATTTTAAGCTTGTAAGAATGTTGTCCTAACGTTTCCGTTAAGTAACAGAAATGTTCAAAATGTTATTCTGAATGTTCTAAGAATGTTTAAAATGTTGTATTAACATAACGGTTGGTTATAGGAACGTTATTCACATGTTTAGAATGTTCTCAGTAGAGTCAAGTTTTTGTTATATAGGATATATAACATTAAAACAACGTGCTACTAATGTTACCGCAAGAACATTTCGATAACTTTAAGAGAACTTTTAGAGAGCGTCAGCCAATGTTCTGAGAACGTGTCCCGTTAGCTGGGTGTATGTCTTGTTTGCAGAGAACACGGTTTGATGTTTTGTAATGTAATCATTAGCGATTAGTTCTGATGCGGTCATTACGTTAAGACATTTTTAACTGTGTCTTAAGTGTCCAGAAACGTCTTGGCTCTGCTGCGGATAGACAAACCACAACAATGCTCGTCTCGCTAGTAAACATGTCGATATGGTGTCCGTTCCTGGAACTCAGACATGGTCTGACACCTGCTGCGATGGAAATGAAGTCATCAGCCAGCGCCGTACTGTTGATTTCACAGCAGTTCTAATTGCAGTATCACACTCCACGACTGCATTAATATGAGCTTCTCACAGCCTAATCTGTCCAGTAAATTCCACTCACCTCCACAACACGTTATCCAAGACAGGTGAGCGCAGATGAATCCTTATTAATTTTGCTTATGCATCAATCGTCATGCAGTGAATGTTGAGATGCATTCTGAACATGGGTCATGGGTTCGAATAAAATGTTTATCTCGAGTGCACTTTAAATTGTTTCGCATGTAACGGTCTGCTAAATGCCTAAATGTAAATCTTGAGAGACTAAATCTCGTCTGTCATTCAGACGTTTTGTGTGTTTTACGATGACACTAAAACATCATCCGACGCGGTGACTGCAGTAACACGAGTCGCAACTATTTTTCACCACTCAAGTTTATAGCTCATAAATTCCAGGTATATGAATTGTTTATTCAATAGCATTGCAGCCGGCTGCAAATTTGCAAACCGTAAATATTTAAGTACACTATTTATATACAGTGTAAGCAACTACAGTATACACAGGCAACTATGTGTGTGTGTGTGTGTGTGTGTGTGTGTATTCTTGATTACGCTTTGCAGTGAAAGATTATTCACATTTGTGTTGTAGGCTGGTAGATTTGATTTGATCAATATAAAATGAACTTTGAAAGTCGTTTTAGATCGGTTCATATATTTAAACTATTTATTAAACTGCAAACTATTGCCCACAATGCAGTGTTCTACAGTTTCTTACTGTTTTAATGGAGAACAGTACATTACTGTCAGATTTTTACAGTGTAGGCAAAAGTTCTGTTCTAAATGAAAAGTTTTTCTTTACATTTATTTATCAGAAAACACAAATGTTGAGGAGATCCAGCAACTGAATTTGTCACATGCTGTATACTGTAATCTACTGTGGAAATCTAAAACTCACCTCCACGTGACATCACTCTTTCCACTACCCATAAGGCTTTGCAACTGAGGGACAGTTGCGGTCTAGCGGCAGCCTGAATGGAGGGCCAAATAAACGAGGCGTCCCATTTTACTGCCAGCACCTCATGCAGCACCACTCGCAATAAATCTTTGTAGTGTTCGGAAAATAGAGACCGGAAAATTACAACTGTCGTCCAATCTGACAGCCAGCAGCATCTTATAATACCAATCCACAGGCATGTTTGTGATGAGGGTTATTTTCTGCTCTCCCAGAAGTGTGCAGGTTACGTGTGCAGACGCATGGAAACTTTGAGCAAAGCATCATGTGAGATGAAACGCTGATGAGGCCATAACATTTCATTGGGGTAATATAATGATATATTATGAATATTAAACATCAAAGCTGTTTATGGGGTGTCATTAGGTTTATAGTCCGGTGTGT
>JAZGTJ010018689.1:0-11303 GCA_036877575.1 Botia almorhae | reverse complement strand
ATTTTCCTTCCTGAGCCGTGTGCTGTCAGCAGAGCGCCGGTCTGATAAACCACAATCGTTTACTAACAAAACACTTAATGCATATGCATGAGGGGAAAGAGCAAGCGTTAGAATTGTGCGAACGGTTAATATGACACTTAAAATTTGCTCCTCATTATGGCTAATGGCAGACACACATCCATCCATATTCATCAAGGTGGGGACTGAGTGCACAGGGGACATGAAAGGGCCACCTGTGGCAGGTGAAGAGATGCTGTCTCTCTATCTCTCTCTTCACCACATCTATCTCTTAAGATAGAAGCACAACTTCACCTACTGATGCTAATGAGGTCCCTCCTACTCCTTTTCCCTTCAGGGAAAACCTCACACACACACACACACACTCACACACACATTTATCCTTCTAAGGCTTTAGCATTCCATTTCCATGGCTACCTTTAAGGATAATAATAATAACGCTAATGGCTCCATTTGGCTTGCCTGATTCATTCTGCCTCGAGTGGCAGAGATCAAGGGATTGTTTATCTTTAAAGGGCAGCTGAGACAGAAAAGGGACTCAAGTCAAGCTGTCTTTGAGCACATCTATTCAGCGACTCAGGTACCACTGACATAAATCACTATTCAGTGTTCACTATGGAGAGGTCCTATTGATTTCATTCCTGCAAAACAATAAATAAAAACCACTGTATTGTTTAATAACAATATATGATGTTATTTGAATTTCATGACTAGCTACAGTCGCATATAAACTAAGGGTGAGCTAGATTTTCACACATTTGATTCAGACAGTATCCAAAAGGTTGAGATTGCGTTCCAAAAAATTTTAGTTAAACCAGATCAACAAGTGTCCAAAATGTCTGTATCAGAAAATGAAAACAAACAGTCTGCTCTCATCGCTCTCATCACTTCCTTTATACCTACAGCTTTAAACTAGCTGACTGGTATGCACTATTGGGGTTAGGAATTCAGGTAAGTGTGTTACAAAACAGTGTGAATTAATTACATAATTTTCTCATATCATTATGACTAAACATAAAATAAAAAATTATACAGCCAATCAAAAGATGTAGCAGGACTTTGGACAAATAAAATCACTATGGGCGGGGCTACACAGCACGTCCTGTCAGGACGCAGCGTTAGCTTGGCGTCTGTAGATTCCCGCAGCGCACGCTTTTATTTCTGCACACAGTTGTGAGCGTCATCAACTGCTGGTTAACAACAAAATGCCCTTTGAGTTTACAGCTCTCATGTGCTCTTTCACATACGAGTGTATATATGTTTCTATATGTGTAATGTCACCTCCTCTACAGTCTGCTTTGAGATGGTTCTGCAGGGACGTTGGAGGAAGTCTAAGGGAAACTGGGACAGACGCTTTCGTTCTATGCACCACAAACCAAATTGTTCTTTAAATGGATATGGAGTTTGCTTAAAGCACATGCGCACTCCTCTTTCACACTCTTGCATTAAAAATCAGGAAAGAGTGATCACGACTATAGCACCACTTCCCCTGCTGCTCTCCTGTGAGAGAATGTTAATTAGGTCAACCTGCTGATCTTGTATGTGTGCGTGTAGGGGGGAGCTGTATGCATGTGTAAAGCCTGAAGTCTGAGGCCAAGCAGCGCCATAGCTTAACTCAGGAATCCGGTTCTTATCTGCACTTTGAGAAGCTCTTGGCTGTCTTAGTGCTACTCCACCTATTAAGATTCAACCCACTAATGAGGGAGACTTAGAGAGCTGCTACTTGTGAGCAACGTTCAAACAGTCTAGCCACAAATCCCTAATCTACAAACATGGTGCCTGAACTTTGACCTCGCTCATACCAAGTGCCAGTAATAGAATGAGGCACTGAATCTGAGAGCAGTGGATGACAGAGGCTGGTTTCTCTACTGTACTCATGTCAACAAATGGAGGTGATGATTCCAGGGGGCTGGAGGAGTTGAAATGGAGTACGTAGGCTATTCACTCTCACTTCCTCTCTTCCAGTTTCCCTTACCTTCACTCACACAAAAAAAACCTCTGACTTTACTGTGGTAATGTACTACATGGTATTTTTGTAGTGGATTACCACATAACTATCTCAGTACATTAATTTCAGTACCACAGTACTAGATGGAATCACCATCTGATACCACCGCATAAAAGTTTCATGGTACCAACATGTTTTTTGGACATTCTTGAAAGTACTATTTTATATACCAAGTACCACAGAATTACCATCTAAAAGCATAACTGTACCACCACAGTATTTTTCTAAATGTTCTTTATCTTTCTCTTCTTATTTTTTCAATGTATCCCACTTTCCCTTTTTCTTTTTCTCTCCGTAACAAGGTCCCACCCATCTCCAACCCCTTCCAGACCCCTGCGAGCACCAACACCACACGCAGCTGCCGAATGATTGATGTCATCTCTGAAACCCATCAAGAACTCCCTTCTCCTACTCTTTCTCAGGAGAAAAAGTACCCCAAACCCCCCCTCATTCACAGCAGGTTTACCTAAGTATCGCCCATTTATCTTAGCAGCTCACAGGTTCTGGTAAACCAGGTGAATTTATGCTATGCCTTTGGGATTGTTTGGTTGGACTGAAATAATCACAAACATAATATTTCTGCACTGCATTTTTTTCTATCAACAATGACAGACACCCCTTGGGTGCACTACAAGTGAATATTAATTCTGTTCACACTTGAAATCTGAATTTCATTAAGGCCGTTCTTAATCCATGTTCTGAAGAGCTGAGTGTGTATTGACAGAGCTTAAGATTCTGTAGGTTTACACCTCGCTCATTTAAAAAGCTGTCCATCAGGGTGTTTATTCAGCCAATGTAAATTCACCCCCAATTACCATTCAGTTCCACACGGCTGTAAATCTCAAAGAGAAATCTTCATCTCAGACAATTCAGATGGCCACAATAACTTAATCCTGAGATAATTAAGACAAGTCTGCCAAGGACAGTATTTCGATCGCTCTACACTGTGGAACAACTTCAAAAGCGACGCAATTTATGTTTGTTAAGAGTTTTTCTTTACCCACTTGATTTACATTTCTGTAACTTCTGTCACAACCTTTCGAAATTCAAGCTGTGATGCTTAAGACAAGTGTAGGAGAAAAACTTTTGTTGTGTGATGTTAATTTAAAAACACTTTTTTCTTTTTCTTCGCCCTTGATACTTCACATAAGGAGTTTTTCCACCTAAAGGCAGTGGTGGGATGGTCTCCAAAGTCTTGTGCCCTGTGCCTTGTGGGACCATGATCCCTACTCTCTGCTTAAAACATCATTTGAGAGCAGTTAAATTATGCTGATTTTGTCTAAAAGTCATGCCACATAACGTCAACATTTTTATCCTATTCCTCAATGTTTCCCCTGAGATACAGACCATCTGTGTAAGATTATGAAAAATATAAACAATAACTTTATACAATTCCAACAAGAACATAATGATGTCATCCTTAAAAGAATATTTTCAACAAGGATGTCCCACTAAATTTAGTCAACATGTGAAAAATATCACAAATTTCCCTCAAGGTCGGTGTCCTTTACATGGCTGCCATGTTACGTTTAGATAAAGATGGTGAGTTGTTGCCAAACTTTTAATACCATTAACTTGACCCAAAAAGGACCCCCTTTCCAATATTTATCTCAGAAATTAAGCCCACATACTCATCATCGACCCCCCACAGCTTCTCAAATGTCTGGGTAATCTTAATGTTTTATACTAAAGTTCATGTAAAACACTATCCATCTATTTACTCTGTGGATAACACTTTATTTTGATAGTATAGACATTCTACTAAACATAAGTAACTTTGTCAACTATCAGTAACTGGAGTATTAATAAAATGTCTTATTAATATCTGCTAACACTTTTTTTGACGGTTCACCAACAGACATTCTACTGTCCCTCAGTAAGTACATATTAACTTATTCTACTAACCTTAGCCCAACACATAACATAACCTTATAGTTTACAAATACTCTAATGAAAGCTGCTTGACATGTAGTTGCAAAGTTTCTTATAGTTAACAAAATATAAAAATAATGTATAACTCACCTCGGCAGTTATTTCGCATTCAGTATTTTTGCATGACCTATGTTACATATTATTGTTTTTTGTCATCTCCATGACTCCATTGTGTTTCTATACCACCTTTGTACCAAGGCCTAATGTGTTTCTATGTTGTATAGCTTGCATGACTTCACCATTATCAGCCCTCAATAAGCCACAGAGAGAAACAAGATGATTCCTAATCCCTCCCTTCCGTGGCATTTTGCCCTTGATCAACAAAAGACGCAACTGTGGAACATTAAAGTCAACGTTTCGTGCCCAGACAGAGTAACCACAGCCAGACCATGGTCAGGGTAGTGACAGATTACTTATGTGTTTGGAGGGAGATAGAAGGAAAGCAGAGCAAACCAAAGTAAAACAGTGTGGTGAATGTAAAGCCTATGTTTTCTCTGTTCTCTGATTGGAGGGCATTGGGCAACAATTAGAATAAATCACTTATAGTGTGATCATATCTTTTGGAAGGCAGTGGTGAGGATAATTTTAGGCAGTGACTGTAATGGAATAAGAAAGAGGAATAAGGGTGGAGACAGAATGGAAAGTAGAGACAACATGTAGTAAATGATTCATGCATGACATGCGTGTCATCATAGGATAGACTGTTTACTGGTAGCATGTACATTTGGCCTGCTTCACAAACAACAGTACATCTCTGGTCTAATATGACTGCCATGGCTTATTCTCTACCACTCTTTTCAGTTTCCAGTCTCATCTATTTTTGTATCCAATTCATTTTCATTAAATATTAGTTCTTTTAAAAATAAGTTTGACCTTTTTTAAGTGTGAACACCCTTAGAGTAATTCATATCACAGCTCTTGTCTTGAAGAAGCAGAGAACATCCTGGAATCTTGAATCTGTTCCTATTGAATCTGTCCTCGAGCATATTTCCAGGTAGCTCAAACTCACCCCAAAAAAACTCCCCTGCCAGCCTCTTTTCACCCAAGTCCGGCCGGTGTACATAAGTCATCAATAGCATAACTGTGATATTCAAGGAGTAACGGCTGAGGAGAGCACAGGAACCGAGAGGAGGTGTTAATTAGAAGGAATGGGAGGAGAACATGAAAGAACATAAAAAGCAATGGAGAGGGAGATGAAAGTTCTTTTGGGACCTGCTTCAGTTACTCCTGACTGTAATTGCGATCTCATTTTACAGGAAACAGACAACTGCTTGGCTGATCATGAGCTACTAGAATCTGAATAAGATGTGCCAGCATGCCAATCAAAAAGACATACAGGCCACATTCACACAGCAACAGAATATAGTTGTCGCTCCTGGTTCTGAATGCTTAATCTGGTTTCACACAGAATGTGTTTATAAACGAGATTGACAGCAATTTCAGATATACCTGAAATGACTCCTTTACGTTTCAACTTTTGATTTGGACAATAATTACAGGTATATTCATTCATAAATTTCACAAGAACAAAAAATAGTTTTGACTTTAATTGTTCATTATTAGTATTCAAGCCACTGATGTATGAACAGGACAATTTGAGAGTCACTTCTGTTAATGGTTGTCGATCAGACAAAGTTAGACAACTGTGTGAACAGACATAAGAGAGGGAGAGAAACCTTGTCTGGAATACCAGAAAGAAGATTTGTAGCACAAGCAGCTCACTCACTAGTGCAGGCGACTGAAGGAGGGTCGGAGAGGGCTCTGTAGTAGCCGTCATCACAGTCACACTTCCATGAACCCTCTCTGTCGTTATTACTGTGTACAGGACAACGGGAACACTGAAGATCCTGAGATGAAGACTTGTAGAATCCACGACTACAAGCTGGATCGTGATGGAGAAAGAGAGAAAGTGGGAGAGAGAGAGAATTAAAGGGTCATTCAAGCAAATTAGCAACTACATCTTCCATGCTATAAAAAAGTGCATGTTTGTCTCTGACACTGAGGGAAATAATCTTTTTTACATAACATTCATGCATTTGGCAGCTATATGTTTGACCAGTATGTGTGTTCCCCGGCAATCGAACACATAACTTTATACACTGTTAGCGCAATGCGCTACTAGTTGAGCTACTAGTAAGCGCTAATCCTAGCACCTATGTACCTGTCTTTCAGTAAGTATTACAGTATGTCATCTAATTCATATTCATGAGCCAAGCAGGTAATGTTTTAAAGAATTCCACCCACCCACCACCCTTTTGGATCATCCCTATGACCCTGCATTCACACATGGGTAAACATACCTATAATAGAGAACAGTGCTCAACCGACTGCTGTGTGTTTGCATATTGTACATCTGGTGTTTGGATCAAACTGCCCTTAAAGCATCATTACAAGCAGATGCACACAAACACACACACCAGACGCACACAAACACACACACACACACATTCATATGTTGCATCAACCAGACGCAGATATGCATGTGTTTGTTCTGGTCTAATATTCGTGATCTCTTCATAAGCACTAGCACATCTGCCTTCACATCACCTCTAGCAGTCAAAAATGTCCTAGAGGCAAGGTTACTGTGGAAAATATGAAACTTAAATGGATTATTTCAGTATTTCACCTTTTATGAGGGGAAAAAAGGACATCCCACAGGCAGCCAGGGATCAGAGACAAAGCAGAAATTAGGGCCGGATCGCTTTAGGCTATGCACAAGAATCACCCTCACACGTTCCAATGACAACGAGTCATTTATTCCCACACTTCATTTCATACGCCCATATGGGCTGAATTTCAAATGAAGAACTATCATCTATTACTATTCACATTATAATTAGACAATCAAAATTTTCTGCGTATGTACAACGTTTTAGTAGGTCTGGACTTGATTACTCATCAGTAGCTACTCGTGTTTTAATTAACTTCACAGAAAACAACAAATTGTAGTACTAAAAACAAGTTTGGGGTGATTTGGCTGAGGTATTTTCCCTGTTTGCAGTAAGTCTGTAAGCAGAGAGAAATAAGCTATTTTAAGTTTGGCCTTTTGGTCTGCATTGCTGAGCGGCCCTAATCCACACTTAGCAGCTGTTTTCTTAAAACCCCCTTCAGCCTAAACAGTGAACCAGTCCCACATGATTTTTCTTAAACTTCAACCCCACCCGCATCCCCAGGATAAATATTACTTTGTCTGCTATCATTACCAGGGACACAACACGATCATTACCAGCTACACAACACTACAGATTTCCAATTCAAAATCCAAGTTTTTAAATCTCGGTAGCTCCATCACTGCAGGCTTCCGTGACAAGACTAAAATGGAGATCGCACAGGAGGTCGTGCCGGTTTCCTCATTTTAAACACCACCTTGTTGAGACGGGGAATGGCTGAGGGATACGGTATCCCCATTTCAGATACATGAAAGCCCTGTCACTGTGCATTTAGCTCAGAATCCTGGCATGGCGTGGCCGTGCGACGCAAAGAACAAGAGTCTTCTGAGGCTGGGCAGAGAAGGGATGTGATTTTATCTAGGATTTTTCTCTACCAGTGAAGACTCGTAATTGAAAGCAGTAAGACTAGTTCTCGTTGTAATTGCGCAAAAAGAAGCTGGTGCTGGTTCTGGTGCAATAAAATCCCAACTAACATTTTTAGGCTTTATGAATGTTTCAGAAAAATTTCCATTAAGTAACAAAAACTTTCAAACTTTATTTAGAAAGTTTTAGCAATGTGCAAAACATGCAGTTTTTAAAGTTTGTTAACATTATTGCTTAGTTATAAAAATGTCATTACATTTTTTTAATTCCGAAACTTTATTAATTCTTCCACTAACTTCTTAGAATAACGTTAATATATATATATATATGTATATATATGTATATATGTATATATATAAAATAATGGGATAGTGGTTGTCAATACAAACTCAATCACTGTGTAGTGGCAAAACATTTGTTAATTTGGATGAGTTTTGAAATATCAATAAGGCAATGAAATATCTATCCATATGTTTATGCTTTATTGTCTCTTAACACTGTATTTTGGGAAAGGGAATGGGGAAAGCACAAGGTAAAAGAATGATAAAGGAAAAGGAAAGAAGACAGAAACCATTTCAGTCATACGCTGATGTGTCTGTTAGCTTTTGTGTTCAATTCTGAGCCGATCTGTATGGGGAAAAGATCCCATCTGAGCCTGAGAGCTCAAGTCCAGGCCACCAGCACCCAGCGGCTCTCTCGCTAACACACTAAGATTAGCACTATCGCAAATCACCAAAACAGGACTCTCGACTGCTGGTGCGGCGGCTTTTTACATCTCTGAAGCAGGGACAGTTTATGTTTACATCCGTGTGATCGAGATTTGTTTATTGCTGCATCTGAAGAGTCCAAGTATCCCTGAGTTGTTTACACAAGCAACCAACCAGCAAATTGAGCTTCAAATCAAATGTAGCGCCGACATGGGGGCCCCGTTTGAGAACCTGTCTCCATTCCACCTCGCTGCCTTTACCATGAGTGACATGCACAAACATGGCCATTTCTAGGGGCCCGAATTCCTACCCTCCCAACACCAACGGGTAAATACTGGGGCTGCGCTAGCCAAAAAACACACTGCTATTGTGCTGATGCACAAATCCGGCACTGAGGAGATAAATGATAGCTTTGTTTTCCCCTTCCTGACAGCTTTATTTCTGTAAGAGGAAAAGATGAGGTCTGCCCAATTATGCCTCCTTCTGCCATGCTGCATAATATCGGCTAGCATGTAATCATGACTGAATTAGCGCTACATGACCTCATGTGCCAGCAGTTCTGGAGAGCATGGTAACCAATCTATGAAACTGACATTGAGACAATATCCTCTACTTAACTGCCTATTTCTACTCAGAATTGAAAACATGTCCTGCCAGCGTAACTGCTTTATTGCTAAATTGCCGAACGGAAAGGAGAAACAGTAGCTTAGGCGGCATAAAAAGTTCTCTGAAGGACTCTGTGAGAACGGCTTTGTTTGAGCTGCCGCTAGCATGAAGGCGAGCTAATGGGATGTGCTTGTCGACATGGACACGTAGAACAGGCAGTGCCAACCTTATTTAATGCACAAAGAAATTAGTCAGCCCCTTAGAAACACAAGCTGAGGTTAAACAGAACAACAGAGAAAGAGATTAAAACAGGCTGACATCCCTCACAGGCTCTTTAGCAGGCGGCGAGTGCTAGCGTCCGTAATTTAGCTTTCAGCGGTCAAACGCTCTGTTTTAGCGTGGGGAAAAAGAAAACAGACCTCTCAGTCAGCATTCCTCATACACTCTGGTGATAATCTATATTCTGTGCATCTAGACACTTGGAAAAAACAACAGAAACCTCTCAAGTGCTTACATACCCCTTCAGATCTTTCTTTCTCTTCTGTTTAACTTCTTTACATTCTTTAGTTATGTCTCAATTCTTTAGTTATGTCCAAAACACTTTAAATGATGCAATGAAGCAAAAATTAATTCAAGCCCAAATCAAAACCATAAAAACATGCATAAAAACAACAAATATCTCTTAATTTTTAAAGACATATTATTGAGATTTAATGATGACCCAGAGGCAAAATCCAAGTGATGTCCAGTTGAACTGCATAGACTGCTGACTTGTTTATAATTAGAGTATTGACTAAAGATTGTCTATCACAGCGGTCCTCGCTGTGAGCAGAAGGAAACGTCTTAATCACAGGGTTTCCTAAAACAAGTGCTGGTTTTCCTCTCCGTTTTTTCTCTTCTCTTGTTGGCTTTCTTTTGATGAATTTCCAATAAATCCCTGGTCTGCCCTTTTCAAAGTATTCTACTTTTTGATCTGGGGCTAGCTTTGGAATGAAATACTTAAACTACTTAAACACATATAAATAACCACAAATCTCGGAGAAAAGAAAACTTGGAAAAATTAAAACTATCTTTTTTGGTATTTAATATTACTTAATTTTTTTTACTTTTTTTGGCTTGGTGAGCCCTAAACATTTCTTTATATTATCTGGCTATGAAAAGGAAAAGGTATCTGTAAACACTATTATTTTTAAACAATGATGAAGGCAGTCTGAGCGAGCCCAAAGCCTGTTTCCATGCTGTCAGCCTTTGAGTGGCAAGCATTTTAATCTTTCCCCCTTAGAGGGCTAGAAATCTACCCAACCCCAGGAAACAGGCAAATGGCACAAAGGAAGGGGAAAAGAATCAAAAGGCAGCAAGAAAGCAACAAACCAGAATGAGGTCCAGTTTTGGACCTACCCAGCATGCATTCAATACTGCCAGACTTAGACAAGAGGCAAAAATGTTACAGAAAAAGAAACTTGGATTAGAAGGTTGTGAAAATGCCAGATTAAAATGGATCTTGTTCTTAGCTATTCACATAGTGCCGCACACATTACTCTGAGGGAACAGGTTGGATTAGGGCTGCGTTTCGTACATACAGACAAGAATCTCATTCACGGCAGCTACCTGTGTGGAGGAAAGATAAGTAGCTTTCCATTAGAAACAAAGAGAAGATTAGCATTCTCTTACACTGTGATGAAGGACACACCAGGATGCCCTCTGAAGCCCTCCGAGGGAACAAGAAAGACTTGTGAAGAAAGAGCAGATCAAAGCCTGTCAGGGCCCTCTCCTAAATGTAGTTAAAATGTTAACATCACAAATCGTGCCAAAAACCAGCTGTTCTCTTGCTGGCAGTTACAGTCAATATGAAAATAGGTTCTATGTTTTTGCAGATTTGCCAGTGGAGATTTCTGGAACATTAGGTCTAGGAACAGAGCGCTGACAAAAAGTTAATTGCAAAAGATATTACAGAAAAAACAGCAGGGTAAAAAATAATGCAGAGAAAAAGCCGCAGTCGGCGTAGTCGAACCACAAACCTTCAGGAAAAGCAGCTGTTAAAATAATTTGCATGCTGCTAAGCTAAATACATTTCACCTAAATTAAGGCAAATTTCTAATGGTATCTATTATCCACAGAACAATGGCAAAACAATACTCTGTCTGTCCTTTACACATGTATTTTAAACAACAGAGAAGAGCAACATTATATCTCTGCAATTACTGCTGAATGGATTATGCTCTGACAGTCACATTTATGTTTGCTAGAGGCGGTCAGCCCCCATGCCAAAAACATATCATATCTTTCAGCTAGCTCCTCATTTTTCATGTGAAGCTAACTGCAAAGAAATGTGATTAAGGCGAAATATTAAAAAGATAGGCAATCACAGTCAAATATTGGATGGACATGACATTGTAGCAAAATATGGAAAAAGGATCAGTAAAACTGTTATTGCTGTTAAATTGACCTAAAAATCCATATCTGTTAAATACTGCAGTTCAACGCATCCCTACAGCATCT
>JAZGTJ010018688.1:0-11304 GCA_036877575.1 Botia almorhae | reverse complement strand
TGACGAGGCGCATGCGCACCTCGGGGAATCGATTCATCTTCACTCGGATAGTAATGCTTGGGAACGTGATGACGTATTTTTGACAGTCATTTCGCTCACCGTATCCAGGGTAATGTCAGCATACCGCCAAGGACGAACCACAACCAAAATCCCTCTGGTCACTGTGCAGGATTTGTATCTGTCATTCCCAAGACGAACTGATGCTGTAGAACCGATACTATACTTGATCTTAGCCAAAAAGCAGAGATGAAGCAATATGAAGCAATTCTCAGTATAATTTGCTGTGATGAAGTCATTTGCACATGACAGCTTTTCACCACATCACTTAATAAACACTGAACAAAATAAACCAAAAAACAACTTGCAAATCCATCAAATCTGTAAGAACTGACAATGTTGAGCAGCTTAGGACAACTAAAGGAAGTTTCAAGGTTTCTTATTGAAAGCAATTAAGGGTGTGTGGGAGGGACTGACCAGGCCCATGTCAATTCAATATCTGATATACAAAGAAGTGGAATACCAATCAGTGAAATTTTCACATTCTTCACCTGTTTTTTTGGCCTGCATTAATGTGACTGTGTTGTTGTGGTCATACATCAACCAAACAGGAAAAGCTTCATCTTCCACGGCTTGCCGATGACAGACGACACCGTTGCTGTGAGAACAGGCCTTTAATTCAATGTGCAATCAGTTTGATGGACAACCTCTCAGCTGAGCGGTGATGAACACGACTCCAGTATTTCATACCTGTTTCTTATTCTGTTTGTGTGTCTGCAGGTGCTTATCTGCACTAGAAGTCAGTAGAAAAAAGTCCAGCAGAAAACACATTATTAGCATCCTATGCTTGACTGAGAATTCAAACCTTGAGTGCATTCTACTGCACACTGTACAGTGTGGTTAAGTGTGGTTTACACTGGTTTACTCTGCACATCTGGATCTATTCATACAATCATATTTTGACACTAAGTGCCTTTTTTTATTATTCTTGTCAGAGATGAGGTTTGATCAGCTGTGATGGTGCTTGATTCCCAGCATGTACCACAACATTAGTAATTGTGCAAATGACCACCTCATTGTTTACAGTTTTTTATGGTTTACTTGCACGTCTTGTGTTTGTTGTTTACTTCGAGTCACAGTATGTGTTGCGGTAATAATTTAAGAGTAGCATCTCTCCTTAGTCATGATTTTGAGTGACAAAATCACTGTGTTTTGTATCCCCATGTTGGTCGAGGCACAGCACACAAACAGCATAGCAACATATGCTTGTGCATTTCTTGTCTTTTCAGCAGGAAAGATGTTGTCTTATTTTAATTGGCATTCTATTCAACCCATAATTACAATGAGGGAAAAAATTATTTGATCCTCTGCTGATTTTGTACTTTTGCCCACAGACAAAGAAATTATCAGTCTATGGTTTAAATGGTAGGTTTATTTTAACAGATTAACAACAAAGCATGTCAGAGAAACACTTTTCAGAAAAGGTAGAAATTGATTTGTATTTTAATAAGTGAAATAAGTATTTGATCCCCTATCAATCAGCAAGATTTCTGGCCCCCAGGAGTCTTTTATACAGGTTATGAGCTGAAAGTAGGAGCACTCTCCTAAGTGCTCCTAATATCATCTTGTTACCTGTATAAAAGACACCTGTCCACAGAAGCAATCAATCATTTTACATCAATCAGTCATTTAGCTGACGCTTTTATCCAAAGCGACTTACAAATGAGGACAAGGAAGCAATTTCAACAACTATAAGAGCAACAATGAATGGGTGTTATAGACAGGTTTCAGGTATTCCAGCATGGTATAAGGCGAAAATATATATTTTTTTAAATAAAAGAAGTAGAGGTAGTGGCGGTGTGTTAGTTGATCAGTGAAGGAGGTGAAGACGAAATGGTTATGTTTTTATTTGTTTCTTGAAAACAGCTAATGACTCGGGCAGAGTGAAAGTAAGAATCCGGGAACGTGATTTTTTCCCCCTCTTTGGGATGGAACCACAAGGCGACATTTATTAGCTAAATGCAAGTTTCTGGTGGGCACATAAGTGCGAAGAAGTGAGAGCAGGTAAGGAGGTGCAGATCCAGTAGTCACCTTGAAAGCGAACATCAGAGCCTTGAATCTGATGCGAGCAGCTACTGGCAGTCAGTGCAACTGGATTAACAGCGGAGTGACGTGTACTCTTTTAGGCTTGTTAAAGACCACTCTAGCTGCTGTGTCCTAAATCAACTGCAGGGGCTTGATAGTACAAGCCGAAAGCCCTGTGAGGAGAGCATTGCTTGAACAAGGAGTTGTTCTGCATGTTCCGATAGGAAGGGTCTGACCTTCCTGATGTTGAAGAGGACGAATCTGCAGGAATGAGCGGTTCTAGAGATGTGGTCAGAGAAGCTCAGTTGATTGTCAATCATTACTCCAAGGCTTTTGACCGTCCTGGATGGAGTAATGGTTGGCCCATCAATCTGGATTGAGAAGTTGTGATGAAGAGATGGGTTGAGTGAAACAGCAAACATTTCTGTTTTAGCAATGTTGAGTTGAAGGTGATGGTCCATCATCCAAGACGATATGTCCGTCAGGCAGGCCGAGATGCGAGTCGGTACCGTGGAATCATCAGGGTGGAAAGAGAGATCATTAACCAATTAATCAAACTTCCAAACTCTCCACCATGGCCAAGACCAAAGAGCTGTCCAAAGATGTCAGAGACAAGATTGTAGACCTACACAAGGCTGGAATGGTTACAAGACTATCGCCAAGCAGCTTGGTGAAAAGGTGAGATGCATCTGATGCAATTATTAACAAATGGAAGAAACAAAATAATGTCTCAGGTTACGTATGTAATTCTGTTCCCTGAGATGGGAAACAAGATGCTGTGTCAGTCTGACACTATAGGGAAAGCACTTCAGGCACGCCTGAGTCTGTGTATAAAACCAGGCCTATTTATAGGCAAGTTCAAGGTCATTATAGGCAAGTTCAAGGTCAAGCCCCAGCAAAATACGTCATCAGCTTAGGTCTGAAAAAAGGTTGTGCAGGAAAGATGTGGCGAAGCGACATAGCATCTTGATCCCCATCTCAGGGAACATGGTTACATACGTAACCTGAGACGTTCCCTTTCGAGGGAACTCAACGCTGTGTCAGCTTGATGCTTTGGGGAAGTTAGATGATGCTACACCACTGGTAGAGTGGGCTCTAATGGCCAAAGGTGACACAAGGTCACAGGCCTTATAAGCCAGGGTAATAGCATCTGTGATCCAGTGAGATAGGCACTGTTTTGTGACCGCACTACCTTGGTTGTGGCCACCAAAACAGACTAAGAGCTGAGAGGTCTTATGCCACTGGCCTGAGCGATGGACATAAATCTCCAAGGCTCTGACTGGACACAACAAATGAAGCCTCTCCTGCTCTGGTGAATGGCGGAGGACAGAAGGCTTGAAGTACCACCGGATGACCAGCCGCAGAGGGCACCTTGGGCATATAGTCTGGTCTAGGGTGCAAAATGGCTTTAACAAAGGCAGAGGCAAAATCCAAGCAGGCAAGATCCACAGATGGAGCCTGTAGATCTCCTACTCTTTTGAGCGATGTAAGAGTCAAAAGCAAAGCCACCTTTAGGGTCAGAAACATATCCAAGGCTGACTCTAGGGGCTTAAAGGAGCCAAAGATAAACCTTTAGAACAATGGTAAGGTCCCAAGAAGGGACCCGCATGTGACAGAAAGGCCTCAGCCATTTGGCACCACGCAGAAAACGAGACACCAAAGAGTGCCTCTCAATAGAGGCTCCATTGTCAGGTTTGTGGCTAGCAGACACGGCGGCCACACAAACCTTTAGGGTGGTGGGAGCCAACCCTGCAGAGGGGCGCTCTTGAGGGAACTCCAGCACTTATCAGAGTGGAATCCTAAATCACCCCCAGAAAAGTAGTTCTCTGAACTGAAGAAAGCATACTCTTTTTGACCAGCCATGACCAGCCAGTGGTCTATGCAGTTCAGTACGCGGATGCACTGAAGTCTTAACGGAGCCAGGGCTGCATCCACACACTTTGTGAAGATGCGGGGCGATAGAGCTAGGTCGAAAGGAAGTACTCAGAATCAGAATCAGCTTTATTGCCAGGTATGTTTACACATACGAGGAATTTGTTGTAGTGGCAGAAGCTCTACAGTGCACCAGAATGACAGTAACAAAACAAGACACCTGTAATAAAAACAATAATATACAATATACAAATATACAGAAAGATACAAATATACAGATATACAGAACAGACAGTGTACAAAATAGCAAAAATACAATATGTAATATAGACATATAGACATTAAAGTATGAACTGGTAAAATGAGTATGTACAGGTGTGGTGATATGTGCAAATAAATAGTGTATGATAGTGATGTGTGTTCATGACATGGACAGCCTAAGGGAAAAAACTGTTCCTGTGCCTGGTCGTTCTGGTGTTTAGTGCTCTGTAGCATCGGCCACATGGCAACAGTTCGACAAGGAAGTGTGCTGGGTGTGAGGGGTCCAGAGTGATTTTCTTTGCCCTTTTGCTCACTCTGGATAGGTACAGTTCCTGAAGAGTGGGGAGGGTTGTACCAATGATTCGCTCAGCAGACCTGACTACCCCCTGCAGTCTTCTGAGGTCAGATTTGGTAGCTGAGCTGAACCAGACAGTTATGGAGGTGCAGAGGATGGATTCAATGGTGGCGGTGTAAAACTGTTTCAGCAGCTCCACATTCAGAAGTACAACCTCTGCTGGGCCTTTTTCACAATGGAGACGATGTGAGTGTCCCACTTTAGGTCCTGGGAGATTGTGGTGCCCAGGAACCTGAATGACTCTATTGTGGCCACAGTGCTGTCCATGATGGTGAGTGGGGGAAGAGCAGGGGGGTTTCTTCTGAAGTCCACTATCATATCCACCGTTTTAAGCATGTTAAGCTCCAGGTTGTTAAGGCTGCACCAGACAGCCAGCTCTTTAACCTCCTGTCTATAAGCAGACTCATCACCGTCTTGGATGAGGCTGATGAGTGTGGTATCGTCTGCAAACTTCAGGAGCTTGACAGAGGGGTCTTTAGAGGTGCAGTCATTGGTGTAGAGGGAGAAGAGCAGTGGGGAGAGAACACAGCCCTGAGGAGCTCCAGTGCTGATGCTATGGGTGCCTGATGAGAATTTACCTAGCCTCACTAGCTGCTGCCTATCTGTCAGGAAGCTGGTAATCCACTAACAGAAAGAACTAGGGAGAGAGAGCTGGGTTCATTTGGGCTGGAGGAGTGACATTTACATTTACATTTAGGCATTTGGCAGACGCTTTTATCCAAAGCGACTTACATTGCATTATACTACACATTGATCACTTTACATTGAGTATGTGCAATCCCTGGGATCGAACCCATGACCTTGGCGTTATTAACGCCATGCTCTAACCACTGAGCTACAGGAAAGAGTGATGGGATGATGGTGTTTAAAGCAGAGCTGAGGTTCACAAACAGGATCCTCACATAAGTCTCTGGTCTGTCCAGATGTTGCAGTACATAATGCAGTCCAATATTGACTGCATCATCCACAGACCTGTTTGCTCTGTAAGCAAACTGCAGGGGGTCCAGTAAGGGTCCAGCGAAGTCTTTCAGATAGTCCAACACCAGTTTTTCAAATGATTTCATGACCACAGACGTTAGAGCCACATGTCTGTAGTCATTAAGTCCAGTAATTTTGGGTTTCTTTGGGACGGGGATGATGGTGGAGCGTTTGAAGCATGAAGGGACTTCACACAGCTCCAGTGACCTGTTGAACATCAGTGTAAAGATGGTGGCCAGCTGGTCAGCACAGGTTTTCTGACATGTTGGAGTCACACCGTCTGGGCCTGGTGCCTTTCTTCTTTCGTTCTTCCTAAAGACCTGGCGCACCTCATGTTCACTGATCAATACAGCAGGACTGGGGGGGAGGGGGGTAGCAGGAGGTGTGAATGGGTTATTTTCAAACCTGCAGTAGAACTCGTTCAGATCGTCTGCCAGTTGTTGATTCACCACAGTGCAGGGGGATGGTGTCTTGTAACTGGTGATGTCTTTCAGACCTTTCCACACTGAAGCCGTGTCACCAGAGGAGAACTGAGTCTATAGCTTTTCGGGATAATTCCTCTTTGCCACTCTGATCTCCTTTTCCAGTGTGTATTTGGCCTGTTTGTACAAGACCCTGTCCCCATTCCTGCGAGCATTTTCTTTGGCCTGACGAAGCTGGCTGAGTTTTGCAGTAAACCATAGTTTGTCATTGTAGGTTAAATGAGTCCTGGTAGGAATGCACATATCCTCACAGAAACTGATATATGAAGTTACAGTTTCTGTGAGCTCGTCCAGATCGTTGGCAGCAGCTTCAAAAACAGACCAATCAATGAGAGAAAAACAGGCTTGTAAATCCCCCTCTGCTTCTTTAGTCCATCTTTTAACAGACTTTAATACAGGTTTAGCTGATTTCAGTTTCTGCCTGTAGGTCGGTATGAGATAAACCAAACAGTGATAGGCGTCTTTTATTACTGTGTAGCAGTGACCCAGTATATTACTGTCTCTGGTGGGACATGTAACATGCTGTCTGTATTTTGGCAGTTCACGTGATAGATTTGCTTTTTTGAAGTCCCCTAGAATGATTAAAACAGAGTCTGGGTGATGTTGCTTAATCTCTGTGATCAGGTCTGCGAGTTTCTGTAAAGCCAGGCTCACGTGCGCTTGCGGAGGAATGTAAACACTCACCAGAATGAACGAGCAAAACTCTCGCGGTGAATAGAAAGGCTTACAGTTAATAAAGAGCGCTTCTAGATCGGAACAGCACATCTTCTTTAACACAGATACATCTGTACGCCACCTTTCATTTACGTAAAAGAACGTACCGCCACCACGCGATTTCCCCGTTGATTCGTTTTCACCCGTCTGCGTGTCCTGAAGTGTTTGATCAGTGCCGCTGCTCCACTAACTACAACGTTCAACAAAATGTCCGAATAAACAAAATCCGGTAAAAGATTTTGTGGTGTGTTCTGCAGAATGTTCAGCAGTTCACCCCTGGTAAAACTGATGGTGTTTGAAAAACAAAAAAACTGAAAAAAACTAACAGAAACAAAACAAACACTTGAGAGCTAAGCACTGAGGCTGCCATACTCGGCACCATCTTGGTAGTACTACAGATACTGGTAGACTTTGCCCCCAAAAGCAAAGCCGAAAAATTTCCTGTGTTCTAAATCTTAATGTGAAAATATGCGTCCTTCAGATGTATTGTAACTGGAATTGACACACAATTTGTTTGAGCATCAACATCTTGAACCTTTATCTCTTCAGAAACTGATTCTCTCGCTGCTTGCCCACCAAATGGAGATGCGAACCCCACAAGTGGGGTCTTGACCGGCTCTCTCAAGAGCTGACCTAGCGTGCTCCGCTCCCAAACAAATGACACACATATGATGCGTCACCCGCCACGATATAATGTTGGCAAGGTGGCAAGCACTTTTGAAATTTCTTAGAATTTTTTTTCTTTCCTCTTCTCTAACTTCTTCTTAAACTTCTTTTTTCTTTTTCCCTTACTTTTTGCCTGGCTACACGCAGACTAACGAGGTTTCTGAAGATAAAAAGCTGATGACGTATTTTGCAGGCATTTTTTAAAGGTTTTGTGGCGTGCAATGCTATGTCACATAACCTTGAATTTGCCTATAAATAGGCCTGGTTTAACACATGTTCAGACTCGGGCACACCTGAAGCGCTCTGCCCATGACGCAGCATCAAGTTCCTTTAAAAGGGAATTGTCAATATCCCCCAGTCTGGGGCTCCATGCAAGATAAATGTATAAATACATCCCTTACTATTATCAGTCACATGCCAGTGATAAGCCCTTCTGCAGCTAAGATGGCTGTCTCCTTGCTGATTTAACAAGCATCATTTATTATAGAAGTTCTCAACTGGTGGGTTTCAAGTCCTGTTTGCATTATACTGAAGACATTTACACTGACTAAATTCTTAATAATATATTCGTTTGGATTGTTAAAAACATATCCATGGCTTTGTAATGAGTATCTGGGGGGTTGTGCTCTGTTGATCCTACAGCACTGCAATTAAATTAGATTTTTTTAATGATATGCTTTGATCAAATTGTCTTAGTTCCTGATGGACCACCCAAGACAGGTGACTTATTGACTTAAGAGTTTGTGCATTCAAACATGACACAAAAGTGATGTTGGCGTCAACAGATTTTAGTGATCCACAAACATCTTGAATATACATGGGATTACCTTTTTTGCAAACTAGCGCTAGCATGACATCCATTAGTCATGCATAATTGCACTTGTAAAAAGATTCAGCTTTTAAAATTAGCTGCAGATATCATGATATCTTCAGAGAGTTTACACGTTTTGGATTATTGCTGACTGGTTGATCTTGTTTCTTGCCATCTGTGACATGCAAAGTTTAAGTAATGCAACATGGGTGTTTTATAATTATGTATTTTAGAGTGTTTCTCAAGACAGTACACAGCTTTTTATTTAAAATGTACATTTATGCATTTTGGCAGATGCTTTTATTCAGAGCAACTAACATCACATTTTAGGAGCATTTAATCTGTGTTAGTAAGAGTCATTATAATGTCATAAAAACGTTACATCAAAGTTAAATGTAAATGTACAGTTAAATGTACAGTTGCAGTTGTAAATATCATGGTAGCATAGTACATAAAAGAGTATTACCATTGTACTGTCCCTAGGAAAACATGTAAGTAGTGATCCTGCATGTGACAAATAAAATTTGAATTTGGTGATGCACTTTAGCGCTTGACAAAAAACTGGAAAACAGAATGTCAATATCTCATCCCAAATATAGTATGCTTTAAAGATGTGATCCATAAACTTTTTGGTGAAAAATAAACCAAAAATCAGTTATTTAGCAACAGATCAGTATTAAATTGGTACCCTGATAGTGTATAATAATGATTTATAATTTGAGCCGCTGAGTTACATTTTGCGGGAACAAGAAAAGTACAACATATGTAAACATAAACAAAATAAAGAACGTAAAGTAACTTGCAATTTTACATTTCAAACAGAGATGGTGATAGAGAGGCAAAAGTTATGGATTGCAGCCTGAAATTGTTGTATGTTATGCTGAATCAATATTACACATTAGATTAAATGTTATAGTTTTAGACACCCATGTGTATACTGAACACACACAGGATTTCTAGCCTTTAGAAATCTATCCAGGTGCCCAGAATGTTTGAAGTTACTTTGACTGCTCGAGGTGGCAGCATTCTGCAGGTGATAAAATCTATTGCCATACAGCTTGGCAGCCCTTCTTGATTCACGACATAAACTTGTGATGTGCAGATCCCTACTGACCTGCATAAAGAGATTAAAAAAACATTTCAGGTTTATTCCACTCCAGAGATAATACATTTTTTTACAGTAATTCAAACAGCTACTAGCTGCAATGCAATTAAAACTTGATGTGTATAGACTTATACACATCATGTATATTTTTATAATTTTTGGGCTTTCACTAATAAAAAAGTGGAAACATGCTTTGATATGGCTTGATAAATGCAGTTTAACTTTTGAGAACATAGATAAATACATGAATTCATAAATACATGAGAACACATTTTAACCTTTCAGTTATAATTTGCGTTTATCATATAGTTGACTCTTGCTCAAATGGATGTTAGTATGTTTAAATTGTGATTACTTGTTTACCCAACGATCATAGCAAAGAAAATATAACAATAGTGGTAATCATTTTAATCTGGACATTTTGAGTTTTTGGATTTAAAATTAATTTCTGACAGATAATAATACTTTGTATTTTCTGTCTTTTTTGTGAGATATCCTAATACTTTAAAAACTATTCACAAACTCCAAACTCTTTTATAAATATTGACATTTCCCTGCTCTTATCCCTAATTCACACTCAGTTTACACCTTTTACCCTCAGGTTTACACCTGAAAGACACAACAAGAAAAGTGCCACATGATGGTCTAGGCAACCACATGTTTTAAATTATCATCAACACATTACAAGATCTGATTTTGTAAAGACCTTTGTTTAGTCAAGTTGTTTAGTGTATGATTGCAAAACATCATACATTTACCAGATGTGGGACAATAAAAAACCTCTCGAGTTTTGGTTAACCTTTGTTGTGATGAAGCTCTTATCCTGCCCTGTTGGCTTGCTTGTTGAGAGACTGCTGATGTCTACCTTAGACTAGGGTTTTGTAAATTATAAACATCCAATATTTGAATGTATATATTTTATGTTTGCTTGTATGTATGTACGCTGCTTTTGCATGTTGTGTAGTTCATGGTACTATCGCAAATCCCTTATAGCACTGTCCCATGATGTAGTCATTATATACCTTTCTTATGAAAGCTGGAATGCTTGTATTTTTCTTAAGATTTATAATTTATGTAAGCTTATTCCACACATATTATTTGCAATAATATCATTAACATGGCAGACATTTGTTTTGTGTTTACTACTATTCTTTGTTTTTTATGTACAGCTGCTTTGAAGCAATGTAACATTGTAAAAAGCGCTATATAAATAAAATTTAATTGAATTTAATCCTTACACTCTGTCATTCAGCAGGGTCTGTAGCTACAGGCTATTTGGTTAACCCTCTTTGACCAAAATATTAAACATGTTTGTTTGGGATAAATGACTTTTGACCTATGTCCTCATGACAGTTGTAATTTCTCATTCTAATAACAATTCATCCAACCACCAGAGGGAGCTATTACCTGATTATAAGTTATTTCCTATTTCTACTTGCCAATTTCTGTTTGTAACATATATAAGCTATGCTGTTTAAAAGCTTTACCAGTTTCATCTGCCTTACTAAGTGGTTTTGTCAGTGTTATTTGTATTACCTTGAGGGTGTGATTTCTCTGTCAATTTATTGGATTGAAGCTTAACATGAATTGTAACCTACATGTGTCAAGCAAGAAAATATATGGAAGATTGATTCGTGCTCTTGACTGGCATTTTGCCAGTTTGGGTTTGAATCATGCGTAAATGAATTTTTTATTGTTGTGTTTTGTATGTGTTGATTAACTTTTTTCGAACAACTACATGAGATACAACTACAACTACATGAGCAGGTTTTGTAACCTGTAGGCCTCTCATTATAAACAGCTGTAAGTTATCTTGGTCATAAAAAAGAAGATTAATAAAATAAATCAAGCCACAATGTCTCACATTTGTTACATATTGTTGGACTTTTCTCTAGTCCTGCATGTTCAAAAATCGGACAGAGGCGGAATTAAAAGTTCAATCTTTTAATGAAGCAAATGGATAAAGCATACAGAGCTC
>JAZGTJ010018687.1:0-11304 GCA_036877575.1 Botia almorhae | reverse complement strand
AATTTTCCTGGCTGCAAACGTAAGAAGATTGTAAAGTCTCTTTTCATTGGATAAAATCAAAGATTGATCCGGTAGACCAAGGATCAAAAATACAGGATCCATAGCCAACTCCTTGTCAAAAATAATGCACATTTCAGATACAATCTTGGCCCAGTATATTTGTAACTGATTACATGACCAGAGACAATGAGTAAGGGTGCCAATTTGTGTTTTACACTTAAGGCATAGAGGTGAAAGGGCATTGTTAAATGTATGTCTACGGTTTGGTGAGATATGCAACCTATGCACAATTTTAAATTGTATTGCTTTGGCACGGTTACATACTGAGATAGATTTGGCATATTTCCAGATATCATCCCATTCTTTCTCACTTATAGAGATTGAAAGTTCCCTTTCCCAAGCAGATCTAGTATTCAAAACCACTTGTTCCTCAAATGTACCACTAAGTACCTTATATAACAAACTCACAGACTTCTTTCCGGGTGTTTGAAAAATAAACTTTTCTGTAGGAGACAGACTTCTATTAGTACATAACAAGGTGTCCTTCAAAATGTAGTTCCTAATTTGTAAAAAACGAAAGAAGTCCTGTTGTAATAATTGATATTTTTGTCTCAAATCCTCAAAAGACATTAGGCCTTATCATAAAACACATCCTGAAGCCGAGAAATACCTTGGTTCTCCCAAAATTTAAACCTCCCATCAGATCTGCCTGGAGGGAAGTTCGGATTATTCACAGTTGGCGTGAGGGCAGAAGTTATTTTCATTCTTCCCTCAAAACGATTAATGGCCCTCCATGCCTTAAGTGTATTTACAGTTACAGGGTTTTCACAGTTCTCCAATAAAAATTTAGTTTTTTTTAAAAAACAGCAGATCTTTTAGGGGAATTTTTGACAGTGATTGCTGTCTAAGGTCTAACCAGGTAGAAGAATTATCGAGATCAACCCAGTCAAAAATATATCTTAAATGTGCAGACCATAGATATAGCTTAATATTGGGTAAATCCAGTCCTCCGATTGAACCTGGTAATTGCAGTGCAGAAAACTTTAATCTTGGTCTGCGCTTGCTCTAAATAAAAGAGGAAAGCCAGCCATTTACATCTTTTAAAACTTTTTTAGAAAACAGAATAGGTATTATTTGAATTGGGTACAAAAGCTTGGGAAGGACAGTCATTTTTATTAGAGCCACTCTACCCAACCACGAAATAGGTAGTGTGTGCCATCGGTTTAAATCCTCTCTAATTTTACTAAACAATGGAGAGAAGTTATCTTTGAATAAATTTTTACACATAGGGCTAACGAAAATACCCAAATATATAAATCCTCCAGGAGGCCACCTAAATGGAAATAAGGGGTTAGTATTTGGCATTGCCGTCATGGAACCAACAGGCATAGCCTCTGACTTACTAAGATTGATTTTGTATCCTGAGAACGTGCTGAAGGTGTTAATGATATTGAGAAGAGATGGTACTGAAGAGTCAGGTTTTGAAAGGAAAATGACCACATTATCTGCGTAAAGTGCTAACTTATGGTGCCTTTCTTTAGTCTGCAAGCCTTCAATTAAGGGCTCGGTTCTGATTGCTTTAGCTAGGGGCTCAATAGCCAGCACAAAAAGCAGGGGTGAAAGTGGGCACCCTTGTCTAGTTCCTCTATATAATGAAAAACTTGCTGATCTGGAACCATTTGTAAGAACAAAAGCTTTAGGCTCATCATATAATACTCTAACCCATCTAATGAAAGCATCACCAAAATTAAATTTCTCCAAAACAAAAAATAAATATGACCACTCAATACGGTCAAATGCTTTCTCTGCATCGAGAGAAAGTATTAGCCCATCAATCTTACGCTGTTTATAGACTTGTATAACATTAAGGAGATGTCTCATGTTATTGCATGAGAAGCAGCCTTTTATAAAACCTACTTGATCATCTTTAATAACATCTGTTATTACATTCTCCAAACGAGAAGCTAAGATTTTGGCTAATACCTTCCTATCTACATTTAATAAAGATATAGGTCTATATGAGGAGCAGGCTTCGGAAAGTTTACCCTTTTTTTAGTATAAGGGAAATATTAGCTTTTCTTAGAGATTCAGGGAGCTGCCCACTTCTATATGAATGATTAAACATATTAAGCATAGGTTCAAGTAACAAAGTTTGCCATTCTATATAGAATTCACAACCTATGCCATCTGGACCTGGCACTTTTCCATTCTGCGTTTGTGAAATCGCCTCAATTAACTCCTCTTTAGAAATAGGAGCATTTAACTTTGCTTTCTGATCTACTGAGATAATTGGTAAACTAATTTTGGAAAAAAAAAGCTTCTAATAGTATAGTACTGCTACTAGACACTTCAGTATTATATAGGTTCTTATAGTAATCTCGAAATGTGTTATTAATTGATTTACTATCATAATGTAGTTTGTCCTTTGTGTCTAGTATTGATATAATTGAGCGTGAATCACTTTTCTTCTTAGTGAGGTAAGCCAGAAATTTACCCGGCTTATCTCCATGTTCATAAAATTTCTGTTTCACAAACCTCAGTTTGTATTCTGCATCTTAGGTAAGCAATGAATCTATTGCGCTTCTCAGTGCTGATATTTCTTTGAGTAACGCCTTATCTGCAGTCTTAATATATTTTTCCTCTATACTCTTCAAGTCCTCCTCTAATAATCTTTGGGTCTCGTTTTTTTTTACGTTTCTTAGAAACAGAAAAGGACAAAATTAACCCTCTTATGTAAGCTTTGCTAGTCTCCCATAAGAGAGAAGGGTCTTGCGTGGATTTAGCATTAATAGCATAGAAAAGATGTGAATTCTCTGAAGAAAAAGGGATAAAATGTCTGATCTTTGAGTATACTGGTGTTTAGTCTCCATTGCCGTAAGTTATCTCTATTTGATGCCTTTACATCGAGAACAACCATCGCGTGATCTGAAATGACAATATTATTAATACAACAGTATCCATATTTTTTAATTCACAAAAACATTGATGTGATTGTCATGCTATATGCAATACTTAGGGTTGTGTTTCTGTCCTCACTTAAATTTAAATACTACATGAAATGACAACAACATATTTGATGTTTCAAATACAAGTATGTGGAAAATATTATGGACCAACGAGGTTTCACTTTAAGCAGTGTTACCAAGTGCAGTGACCACTGTGGTATGTACTTATTGATGTAGAGGAGTTGAAACATTGAAAATGTTATTACTTAACCCTATTGTCACCCCAAGTTTGGATACAACGTTTTCATTTTATCTAGGCTAAACTATGAACATTCTCATTTGTAAGTTAAAACTATTTGACCACAGGATGCCAATTGACCAATCAGACAGATAATGTTATATTGCAAGTTAGACATTTGGTAGTTATGTTATATGAAACTATCTAAAAAATTGCACAGCGTCACCAGCAGCCCAACAGTTACTTCCTATTCTCTTATTGAAACAACTAATTGGCCAACCAATTAAACATCAGGACCCAGCAGCACATTCCCACGCTAATTCTTCAGGTGATTTTTAAACTGTGAAATGTAGCACAGCAGTAGCCGTAGACTAAAATATTAAATTACTGTTTGGAATTGGAAGGATTTAGAAAGCAATATCTTGCTTTATATGAGAGGACATTTATGAAAGCCTACTGTAAACGTACACAAAACGCTATTTGACAAAAGTGAAGTCTTATTCTCTCAGAAGAATAAGAACTAAGTCTTATTTCTCTTAGAATTATAAAAATGTTGTGTCTGGGTTCAGATTTCTGCAATGTTTCTTTTCCAAACATGGATGTGACAGTCTTTTTAACACACTGTAAAGACATAGTTCACCCAAAATGTTAATAATGTTTATAATAATCCTCACACAACTCTGTTCTCTACCACAAGTCCATAGTGACCAAATAGGGCAAGCCCCAAAAAAAACAGAAGTAGTTTATACAATGTAGATGTTATATTCCAAGTCTTTTAAATATGATTTGTATCATTGATGTTTGGTGGGGGACACAAAAGAACAAATGGTATTTGACACCAAGTCATGTTTGGAAATAATATTTAAGTCGTAAGTAAGTTTATGTAGTAAGACTACAAAGTGTCCTGCTAATACAAAATGGTTGTCATCTTTAACTCCTTTATATTTGTTATGTATTTTTGGGCAGACGCTTTCACACAAAACCACTTAAAGTGCTTTCAAGGTATACATTCAGGATCATGTGTTCCCTGGGACTTGAAACCACAATGCTCTACTAACTGAGCAGGTGCACATTCATGTCCTGACAGATGTGTTATATAGAAGCACTCAGAACACTCAGATTTGACCAGTTTTCTCATTGCAGGTCAGGATTAACCAATCACACATAAAATTATGGCCAAGAGTGCATGTTTGCAGCCAGACTTGAAAATTGTTGCTGCTGTAATGATGCAGTATTTTTCAGAGATTTGGCTGCTCGGAACTGCCTTGTGGGAGAGAATAACATGCTGAAGATCAGTGATTTTGGGATGTCCCGCCAGGAGGATGATGGTATTTACTCCTCATCAGGGCTGAAACAGATCCCAATCAAGTGGACTGCACCAGAAGCATTGAACTATGGTAAAGCAGCCAGGTTTAACCCCTTTATTGATGGGTAAAATCTGTGTTGATGCACTTTATTCCAGAACCTTGTCAGAACCAGCTACGATTTAGAAACAGGAATAGGAGCTTTTTCACTGCTGTGTTGGTGGAGCTATCAGAGTACAGATCAAATCAATAGATCAAATTGGTTTGTGCTAAATCTTGGGTTGTATCTAGATTAATGTTCAAATGTGTGTTTCTTACAGGGAGATACAGCTCAGAGAGTGATGTGTGGAGCTATGGGATCCTCCTCTGGGAAACCTTTAGTTTAGGAGTGTGTCCTTACCCGGGTATGACCAATCAGCAGGCTCGGGAACAGGTTGAGAAAGGTAAAACCCTCAGCTCATTTACACAGGTTGGCAACACCTAAGAGCCCCACTACAAGCCAATTATTTGTGAGTGTGTCAATAGCAGATTTGTAATAGTATACCATCGCACTTCATTTGTATTTTAGCTATATTGAGAATTTATACACTGCATAATATTCAAATTCCTTGTATGCATGGAATACCTGGATGGGCTATTGCATTTGCCAAAATATGCAGTTACAGAGCACACCATGTAAAATACTGTATCCCACAATGCAGTGCATTTATGGCATTTTAGGATTTAGTATTGTATCAATTTTATAAAATTATAATTTTAGTGTCTTTAAATGGGTACTATTGTGCAATTGATAAACATTTCTTGACTTGATTATTTGATTGAGCGAGATAATAAATTAAGAAACCTGGAACATAGCATATCTACTGTCAGTATGTTTTTCTTAACATTAGCACTACTGAAGACACTTGTGTCTAATTTAGGTTACAGAATGTCCTGCCCACAGAAATGCCCAGATGAGGTCTACAGAATCATGCAGCAATGCTGGGAGTACAAGCCTGAAAATCGACCTAAATTCGCTGACATTCAAAAAGAACTAGCCACTATCAAGAAAAAATAGCCTTTAATTAAGAGATGGCCAGGAAGCTAAACCAACACTTCATATTATTGTAGTAAGAGTACTCTGCCACAATCACTGCGTGAACTGCCTGTGCACCAGCTGTTTTGAGCCATTAGCATGGAGAGAGGTCTGTGCTTTGCTCTGATGTCAATATTTTGCAGATTTTCCCTGTTTTTGTAACTAGCCACAGAGCAACAGTTAAGCTATGATAGATTTGTGTTCTCCACAACAGGAAGTCAGTATGCCATGGAGTATTTCTGATTAAAGAACAACCCGGATGAATGCTGAAAATGAACTTTGTCCATCCCATAACACCCTTTTTTAACGTCCTAAACCTGTCGATGGTTTGGTTGTTTTATAGTCAAATCATTTTGTGTAGTTTAAGGTTTTATTTCTGGAGTTATAAGACCTTTTTGGAAAAACCTTTGTTTGTAAATGAGATTACATACATACATACATAAGAAGGCTTTCATTGTGTTATTTTAGCAATTATCAAACCATAAGACTATATGAAAAGGTTACCTAAGTGCAATTTATGATTACATTAACAAAGTGTAAACACTGTAGTCTGGGGGCCTTATCATAAAAACCAAACTGTTTTGCCAAGCTGCTTTCTTATGTATTGTGTTATACACACTCTCATTTTGTTCTAAACGCACATGACTTTCTTTCTTGATATAATAGAAATTATATTTTGCAGTATGTCCAAGCTGCTTTAAAATTATTTATAAAACACATTAGGTTTATATGAATAACAGACAAAAATTGCTAGATAATTGTTGAAAATCTTCAAATCTTTCTCTCAACTGAAGCTCTGAAATCTTAGTAAGGGATATTTAAACATGCCATGTGGTGAAGGGTCACATCAGGTTTGATCAAGCTTGATTTAACCAAAGCCCAACAAAATGTTGTGGATTTGACATCAATTGTTTGGAGCTTCCAAGTATCCTGGCCTTAAACACTCTGCCTGGAACACTCTGCAAAATATCTCTGCCATGCAGGTTTAGAACTAGATGAGGGTGGGTAAACAATAATAAAATCTTTTGTATTTTTCTGACGATGCCATATGGCATATGAGCCATCACCTCAAGCTCTGTCCAAAAATAACCGTGGTTTGTTCTGACAGAATCTCTTTTTATGGATCGGTTGTGTTTGATAACCAGTAACCAAAGCCAGTCACAGACATAGTTGTTTGTATCTATGTGATTGTTTTGAATGTTCTTATTCTTCTACAATTTATGCTACTGCTCTTATGTTAATGTTTTTCCTTGCAAACAACACTTAGGACCTAACAGATGTGTATTTACCTATGCAAGTATTAGAAGGTGGACTAGACAAAGATCTTATTTGTATTAAGACATTTTGTAATTTTCGTTTGCCATTTTTATCAGGTGCCATTGTTCTCCATGTTTATGTACTCTGTGTACAAGTGTACCAGCATACTGCAGACTTACCAACAAATTCCTCCAAGTCACATGATTTTGTTGTTCCATTTGCGTGACAAAAAATGGAATAGTTGTTCCTTCAAGGTTTATTCTTCAGTAAGCATTCCTAAATTGTGTACATACTTTTTGTAGATTTAATAGTTATAATTTTGTAGGTATTTGTTTTTCACTGCAAAAAAACAATATTATAATGTGCAGGTTTTTCAGGAATATGCCTAAACTTTTATTGTCCTTTACAACTTTAACCGTAGCAATGAGCAAGACCCAGATCAACTGCTCTGATATCTGCACCTTTACAATATGTAAAGATGGTCCCATAGCATTAACTGTCTTTTAGTCTGCAGCATTGTTTTTACTTCTCCAAAGATATTGCCATTACTCTAATGCAGCAAAGTGCATGTGCTAATCATGCAAAACTGGTAACAGTTTAAGATACTGCATAGTGTAGTTTCGATTTGTATATTTAACATTAAAGATCTTCAAAGTGGGTTTAATTACAAATGTATTGAATTTTTGGGTGAAGCTGAGCTTGCATCAGTTAAACTACTGAGTGAGCTCTTACAACTTTTTGCCGTTTAACGTCAAAGCAGTTATCCCTATAGTGTGGTGTTTGTTTCTTTTTATTTATTTAAAATACTGTAATATTATTCTAGCGTTTTAATATTTGAGTTTTTTGTACCATTTTCCATAAATCCTATTCTCAGTGTGTTAAAGTGAACGCCAGTATTTGTCTCACATTATAGGGAAATTTGTGTTATTCAGAGAGACAAGATTTTCCATGTCTGACTTGCACATAGTGAACATATAAACTTTCAGAAAAATGTCTTTAATTTGTTGTTGTGATATTAAGTAATTCTTAATTTGTTCATAACTTAAGCCCATTTGTAAATTGTAAGCAACTATATTTTTGTCATTTATGTTCAGCTCATCTTCTCTAAATTCCTCAAATCTGCATTTTGCTGGACTATTTATTTCTGTGATGAAAACATTTTATATATTAATTGCACTTTTGGCCATTATTACATTTTAAAAATATTCCTTTATGTCAGTGGTGTTCAGTCCTGCTCTTGAAGAGTCCATGTCCTGCAGAGTTTAGCTTTAACCCTAATCAAACACACCTGAACCAGCTAATCAAGGTCTTATGTGGATTAGAAACTTCCAGGCAGGCGTGTTGGGGAATTTTGAGCTAAACTCTGCAGGACACTGGTCCTCCAGAAAGAGGATTGGGCACCCCTGCCCTTTCTAAAACAGCGTAATACTGTTGTTTCAGGTAATGGTTATCCTGGATTAGTTAAAATCATTCTGAATTGATCCAAGAAAAGAATAGCAACACTGGACTTTTAATTATCATATTGATTCATTTGACTCCACCCATGTAAAATGGAAATATGACCAGATAAATGGTTGATATTCAGATTCAAAGTTAAATTTGTTCATGTAGATTTTTTTCTATCTGTCGGTTCTGTCATAACACCAGATGGACTTTCTGCTATAACTGTGTCTGCTCATTGTGTATATTGTACACTTGCAATAAAGCATTTTGAGTCTTTGAACTTGCATTTTGAAAGCAATTAAAGGTGGTTAAAGTCTCAGTTGATTGATTATTTGGGCAACTGGGACATTTGCACACATTTTGTATCACATTTGCCATTATATTAAAACCAAACTTTGGTACATGTCTAAATATAGTTTAAAAATCTGACTTCTGTGATTTCATTATTTTCTATCAATATACATTAGTAAAATAATAAGCAAACAGGCTTTGAGTAAACAGGGCCACTTACACCAAAAGCTATCACTGTGCCTACAGTTTCAATTCTGTCTCGCTGATTACACGGCCAATAAAATCTGCTAGCAGGTTTATACATACAAATCGAGTGCTACAGTGTCATAATAAAGGTGATAGTTAAAATACTGCTTTTTAAAAACGGATTTTCTTTAGATTGCAAGTTTCAAATAATCCATTGGATTGTCTTGCTCAAGCACGCTATGCCACAGCGAGGTTCAGTCATTGTGGTGCTTAGTATAACATCACAATATTATCACTACATCAACACAACATTGAGTGAGTTCATTTTCATGTTTAGTATCATTTTAAATGTTATGGTGTGATGGTAAAAAGGTCTCATTTCTATTATTGTGGGATATAGTGTTCTAATGGCTTAAAAACTTAAACCTGAATCATGTTGTGCCCAAGGTTACCGCAAAATACGTATCAGGATAAAATCATACAGGAAACTTGTAGTTGAAAGGAGCATGGAGCACATCAACCAAGATCTCCAGATGTCTGTCTCACCTGACCTACCAAGTTGCATGATCGTGACTAAGAGAACTGTTATTAGATCTGAGCAAGCATAGGGCGGCCATGTTTAATAAAATTAGTTTACCTGGCAACCTCTGACTAAGATCAGACTGACCGTTGTGTGACCGTGAGATCTGTGTACACCAGCCGACGCTAGACTTAGTGGGTCCCTAATGAAAGAATAAGAGTATGGGAATTTACAAATAATCGAACACAAATAATGATCAACAAATAATTTGAAATCACTAGCCTTAATTTCATATCAAATTTAGTCAATTAGTTAAATTATTAAAGTCAATTAAACTAAATTTTAATAAATATTTAATAAAGAACTTTCGCAGAAGTGCTATAATAAGGCAGAACACGTGAGATACCTTCACCCATGCCACTGGATTCCGTTGTTGGGCCAATGGGTGGTCCTTACAATGACAAATAACTAGCTTGTTTACATTAAACATTACATTCTCTTTAAACAAATCAAAGTCTGGACACAGTACATTAAAGAGTGGTGTCACTAAATTCCCAACGTACTCTCAATTTAAAATCGCAAGCAAATACTAAAACTCGGATGCAAGTCTTACAATACAACACTATATTAACAAGTTTAAATCCATGCATATCAGTCTTAGTAACAATTACATTTCAATTCATATTAATGTGTGCAAAGATTGCCCAACAGGAGAGTGAGGAACACAACATTATAAGAGATGGAGCATTCTTGAAAAAACTATATACAGTATCTGACAAAACACTCACACTCTGGGAGGGAACATTTGACATTAGACAGTAGTACTGTATGAGTAATATCTCAGTTTAGACAATTTCAAAATAAACCATGTCTCAGCACAACAAAAACACCTTTAAGTCAGTAAAGCCGGACATTCACTGTGTGAGGTTTTTACTTGAATATAAAATCCATGTTGAATATTGAAAAGATGATGATGTTACGTTCAAATCAATATCTAACAAAATAAAAGTACAGATCTCTAAAATAAACAACACAATGAAAAAAGCTCATTCGACTACTTTTTTAACTATCCCAACAATATTTATTCACCTATCACACCACATTTAACTCATTATTTTTAATAAATATGTTTAATAAAGAGACAGCAATTAATAAAAGATCAGCCACATCATCTCAAATGAAGACTGTAGTTTTTGTCCAGTAGAGGGAGTCACAAGATAAGAATGCATTTTATACCATTGCAGGCCATCAGTATACAAATGCAAAGAACTTGGTTTGAAGAATACATTTGAAATACATTAAAGAAATACAATTTCTCTGCGTCACCACATTTCTTGTAAGCTTACACTAGTTTATGGCCAATGCAATGGTCAAGCACAATTTCAAAGACTTGTCGAGTTTATATAGAAAGTAGGTCTTATGGCAGCAAAAAGATTTGAAATGATCATTTTCATTTAATATTATGTTAACCAGTTTTACACACAGTTCGCTGTATAGGAGTTTATTGTAAAATAATACATAACGAAACTTTTATTTGAAGTAACAATATTTGAAGTAACAGTGTTACGTAATACAGAATATAGTTTTGCACGTGCAGTCAAAGGTCTTAAAGCGCCCGAACCGCCATAATTGCTGCTTGCAGCTTTATTTAACATTAAACAATGGGAAATATGTTTCCCACATAGCAAATTTTATTTGGCCCAGGTCCGGCCCACACAACCCGCTTTTGCTTGGCCCACATACCGCAATGAATTAGGGTCCTAGTGTGGACCAGGTCTGGTTTCCAGACAAGGGCCACACATGGGCCATAACTGGTCCAAGTCTCAGCCAAGTTTATTACCCATAACTGGCCCTGAGTTGGGCTAGATCAAAATGTAACATCGGAACCAAAACACAACCGTAAGTAAACCATATCAACACCAGTCTTTAACCAGAAAGCCCTAAACTGAGCCACACCTGAGCCTGATCCATAACCATAACCAAGCCACTTGATACACACCCCTCCCAGATGAATAATCACAACAACGACAGTATTCTGAACAAGT
>JAZGTJ010018686.1:0-11304 GCA_036877575.1 Botia almorhae | reverse complement strand
TAACCATAAACAGAGCAAAAAACTAAACCAAAACTATCACATGTAGCTTAATCAGTGAACAACTGTCATCAAGTCTACAGTAGATCATTTAAGATTTATAAATACAATTAATAAAAATCACACACACAATCTGTTACCGTTCAATTTCTGGTTTGATCAACCATGTGGAATGAGCAAAACACAGAGACACAAGCAAATCACGCCTAAACTCGCCTTACTAAATGAATACAGTCTTTAATGTGTCATCTATTTATTTTAATGCTGGCTATAAGTACTACTAATAACTCTCAGATAGCTATCCACTTCCGGCATGATCCCCCATCTGACGGAAGCGACACCGACTCTCTTACAAACACCCCAGATCGTGTGTTTCTGCTGCATCGAGTGTTGTAATGAACTGAACTGATGTATTCGTGTATTGTAATGGTCACCTCCACGTCGATGTCCAGGAATCCTCCCTCCGCCACCTCAAACATCAGGCCCATCTTAGTGCCCGAGTTCACGCGCTCGTAGAAACACTCTTCTGCGTGCGCGTCAATGCTCACAAAATAACCGGACGCGGTGTAGCACAGCGCGCAGAGCAGCACGGCGAGCTCCGAGAACGTGAACATGTCTGATGCGGCTTACAGAGGAAGAAAATAACCCATAAAAGAGAGTTTATGCCGCGCTGGAGCAGATAAAGGCGGAGACTGACAGCAGGCTGGCTAACTCACTGCTAACGCTGCCACGTCAAATTAGGGACGGGCCGCCCGGTGGGACAAATAGAGCATGTGACGCTGAGCGCGTTTCGCGATTGCAAAAACTAAGCTAGTTGACGGGACACGTCAAGTAGTGACAACAGTCTCCGCTGTTTATGCAATTTGGTTTTTTTAAACGATTCTTAATTAATGTAACTTATTAGGCACTTATACTTTAATGAAGCAAGCTGTTTTATGTATGATGGATATGTTTGTTTATGTCTACTGAAGTATACATGTGCACTTAGAATATGTATGGAACCCTCCAGACCGGTTACAAATAATGCTTGGGCATATGTAACCAATAAAACTTAATTCTATTCTTCTCTATCCTATTCTGTTCATAAAATGTCCACACACGCAATGAATTTATGGTGCTTTCCAGGAGCTCTGAGTAAAATAGTAGATATAAAGATGTACGTGGGGGATTTATGTGCAGATATGCATATTAAGTATTGTATATAGTGTGTATACAACTGTATAAATATAAATATGCATTTATGTTATTTAACAATAGTGTAGGATATTGCGTAGAATAGAATACCGCACTTTATAATGTAGAATAGAATATAGAATAGAATAGAATATAATACTTTACCAAGATTTATTCAAGATTTAAGATTCAAGATTTTGATTCGTCACATACAGAGTTATGTGAAGCATACAAGCAGCGGTGAACTGTAACAGGGTTGTGCTGTAGTGCTTCTCTTCACTATTAGAGGGCGCGTCAGAGCGGCGCGTCACTGCGCGTCGCAGGTTTGGTGACGTTTATCCAATCGACTCCAGAAAACTCTCCGCCGCCGCGGCCTAGCGCTCACGATCCCGCTTTCCCGTGATTTTACCCACTCATGTCCGCCCGTCCGACCCCGAACCGAGCGGGACCCGCTGTCTCCTGACGGGCTGAACGCGGTTCCGTCCATTTAAACCGAGTTTTTACCCTGAAAACGAGTGAACTTAAAGTAAAGAGAGCGAGCGCGCGATGACATCGCGGAGGTGAGAAGTCAACAAAAACAAACCTTTAATTCTCCTCATTTCTCGTGTATTCTCTTATTTCTCATCACTGTCTCGCCTCTTATTGCGACGAGAACTCTAAACGAGATGTTCAGAAAGTGTTTTAAGTGTGAGATGAAAGTGTTTTGTGTGAGTTTAAAGATCCAGTAGGAAGCGATTGAAACGTGTCTGGAATTATATTTAATCAGCGTGTTTATTAACTATGAAAACCTGTTTAAAGACCGTGTGTCATATCTAATGATGATTGTTGACAGGTCATGTTGTGTTTGAACAGATCTGACCACTAACAGATCAAGACAAACGTGACAATGCGTGTGTTGATGTTTTAAACGGAGAATTACACAGAAAAGTTTACGTGCTCTGAACATGTAAACGAATAGAAAACAGAATGACGACGAACGACGTCGTGACACTTCCTGTTTGTCGACTGTCAGTTCATGTTAATTACCAACACGTGTGGTTACCAGAACAACAGTGAGAGCTGAGAGGAACTCATACATCCACTGAACTCATCCACACAGTTCTGAGAAGAGCTTTCAGATAAAGTTACTTTCATTTGCTTTGATGTTTTGTAATCTAATGCAATGCCATTCATTTATCAAGTGTGACACAGTCAGACTTTTTTACTGTACTATGATGGGTTTATTAATGGGTTAAACACTATTGTAAATATGAGCTTTCTGTATGATTTTTGAATATTTTCTGCAGTTGTTTTAGTTTTGATTTAGTTTTTGATTTCTTTGCAGTAACAGAATGATTGTAGTAGATTGTGACTTGATGCGTGTCAGTGGTTTCTGTGTTGTCATGGTGTTTTTGACTGTTGTTATTAATGAAATCACTCGTGTGGATAAACTGTGTTTGTGTAGATAAACTGTGTGTGTGTTGATAAACTGTGTGTGTGTTGATAAACTGTGTGTGTGTTGATAAACTGTGTGTGTGTTGATAAACTGTGTGTGTGTTGATAAACTGTGTGTGTTGACAGGTGGTTTCACCCCAACATCACAGGCGTGGAGGCCGAGAATCTTCTGCTTACTCGAGGGGTGGACGGAAGTTTTTTGGCTCGTCCCAGTAAAAGTAACCCAGGCGACTTTACGCTCTCTGTCAGGTGAGTTTCTGATGATTGATTTAGGATAAAATTATATACATGCAGTTTTATTAGATTAACCCCAAAACAGGATTTGTTCAAACATGTAGTAGTCATGGATAGTTAAACAATTTACATTAAAATGTAATAATATTTGAACTTTACTAAGTGACATCCTTCAACTGAAGATCTATTCCCTGACATACAAACTAAAGTTAACAGTTAGACTCTGTGGGTGGTGATAGGATGTACACCCTAGATGTACACCCTAGATGTACACCCTAGATGTACACCCTAGATGTACACCCTAGATGTACACCCTGTTCTTGTCTGATTAACAGGAGAAATGGTGCGGTCACACACATTAAGATTCAGAACACGGGAGATTATTATGATCTGTATGGAGGAGAGAAGTTTGCCACACTGGCTGAGCTGGTGCAGTTTTACATGGAACATCACGGGCAGCTGAAGGAGAAGAATGGTGATGTCATCGAGTTGAAGTACCCGCTGAACTGCGCTGATCCCACATCAGAGAGGTGCCTGCAAACAGCCCTTCAGTCCGGATGAGCTCATAACTGTGTTGAATGTCAACACACTCTCTGACGCTGTTTTTGTTGTCAGGTGGTTTCATGGTCATCTGTCCGGCCGCGAGGCGGAGAAGCTCCTGACAGAGAAGGGAAAGAACGGAAGTTTTCTGGTTCGAGAGAGTCAGAGTCACCCGGGTGATTTTGTGCTGTCTGTACGGACCGGCGACGACAAGACAGACAGCAGCGACACCAAACCTAAAGTCACGCATGTCATGATCCGCTGCCAGGTGAACTTCTCAAACCGTTTCTTATGTCAAAACATAATGAACCCTAATTACCGCAACATGTTCCTGGTTTAATTGTGCGTAATGAAACAACATATCAATATAATAATCCATATAAAATCTGTGCAAAATATAACCGTAAACAATTTCTGTTTGGGAACGCTGATAAAAACACAGTTTATTTGTGTTCTGGTATTGTTTTCTCAGCATGATCTGAAATATGATGTTGGTGGTGGAGAGAAGTTCGACTCTCTCACAGATTTGGTGGAACACTACAAGAAGAACCCAATGGTTGAAACTCTGGGTACCGTCCTGCAGCTCAAACAGGTTTGTTCTCTACTAACATTGAGGAATGAGAACCTTGTTCTTCTGTTAGAGGAGTGAAAGGTCATGATAAAGGTGTTAAATGACTTGTTAAATGTGTTCATGTTAAAACACGGTGTAATAAGGTCTTGTTGTCGCAGCCGCTGAACACCACACGCATCAACGCAGCAGAGATCGAGAGTCGGGTACGAGAGCTCAGCAAATTGGCAGAGGCCACCGATAAGGTCAAGCAGGGCTTCTGGGAGGAGTTTGAGGTGAGAGCCAATCAGCATCCAGAGTAGTTGTGCATGAGCCAATGATCAGTTGTATGTAAATGCACGATTCTGTGTGCACAGACGCTTCAACAGCAGGAGTGTAAACTGCTGTACAGTCGTAAGGAAGGTCAGCGGCCTGAGAACAAAAACAAGAACAGATATAAGAACATCCTTCCCTGTGAGTGAGCGACTCTAAACAGCACTTCAGACTCTGTGTGTGATGTGTTACTGAGCAGGTCATGTGACTAACACGTTTGATTCTGTGTGTGTGACTCGCAGTCGACCACACGCGAGTTGTGCTGAACGACGGCGACGCTAACGAGCCGGGATCTGATTACATCAACGCAAACATCATCATGGTACAACAAGTTGATGTTTTTTTTAGAAACGATTGTTTTCGTGATATTTGTGAAAAAAAAACTGAATTGCTCCGGTCCCACAGCCTGACATTGAAACCAAGAGCAACAATTCCAAGTTAAAGAAGAGCTACATCGCCACACAGGGCTGCCTGCAAAACACCATCAGTGACTTCTGGAGGATGGTGTTTCAGGAAAACTCCAGAGTCATCGTCATGACAACGAAGGAAGTGGAGCGGGGAAAGGTGGGGTGTTCTACAGCAGGCCTGATGTTTTTTGTTTTTGTATGATTTGTGTTTTTAAATATGTGAACTCTGATTGGTTGTTGTGTTTTCTTTCAGAGTAAGTGTGTGAAGTATTGGCCAGAGGTGTCGGCGCTGAAGGAGTACGGAGCCATGCGTGTACGAAACGTTAAGGAAACGTTGGCACACGATTACATCCTTCGAGAGCTTAAGTTGTCAAAAGTGGGACAGGTGAGGTGAAATGCTGAGACGTTGTGTCACCTGCACACACAAGAGTCCTGTGTTTACTGTCTGTGGTGTGATGTTCAGGGGAACACAGAGCGCACGGTGTGGCAGTACCACTTTCGCGCGTGGCCTGATCACGGTGTGCCTGCAGACCCCGGCGGTGTGCTGGACTTCCTGGAGGAGGTGAAGATGAAGCAGGAGGGCATTACTGGGGCTGGACCCATCGTGGTGCACTGCAGGTATGAGAACACAGACACAAACCGTGTGAAGGAGCTGCAGCATGCTGCTGAATGTTCCTCCTGTACTGGCTGGTTAAAAGTTATTGGGGATTAAATTGGGTGTAAAAGGTTTTGATATGTCCCACCGCAGCTTGTGTAAACAGGTTTAACATCATTCAGAATGTGTTGATTATGGATCGAGTCTGTGTGTTTGTTTCATGCAGTGCTGGGATTGGACGAACAGGGACCTTTATTGTGATTGACATCTTAATCGACATTATCAGGGAGAAGGGTGAGTTCTGGGGACTATTACACTGGTTTTACATCAGCTGATGTCTGATGAGGAGACTGAACCGCTGGCTGCTGTGTGAGGTGTGCAGGTGTCGACTGTGACATCGACGTGCCCAAGACCATTCAGATGGTGAGATCTCAGCGCTCAGGGATGGTGCAGACAGAGGCGCAGTATCGCTTCATCTATATGGCTGTACAGCATTATATTGAGACTCTGCAGCGCCGCATAGAGGAGGAGCAGGTGTCTGTCTGTCATGTGTCATGTGTCTGTGTGTCTCTGTGTGCCTGTTAGTACTGATGCTAGACTGTTTATTGTGTTTGTCTTTCAGAAAAGTAAAATTAAAGGACGTGAGTACACCAACATCAAATATTCTCTGTCGGACCTGACTGGAGGAGATCAGAGCCCTCTGCCCCCCTGCACACCCACACCAACCTGTGTCGAGTGAGTGCCCTTAATAGGCATCATCTCTAGAGTGTTTATGTGGAGAGCAGTGCGGGTGTCGTGTGTTTATGGACAAATTTGTTGTGTACAGAATGAGGGACGACAGCTCGCGGGTTTATGAGAACGTGGGTCTGATGCAGCAACAGAAGAGTTACAGATGAGCTTCAGACTCCAGCACACAGGTGTGACTCTCTCTCTCTCTCTCTCCCCCCTCACCTGATCAGTTCATTACAAACGCTGGATGATGACAAACAAAACAGTTCTTCTGTAGGCCAGGACTGGACTGTTTGAATCAATTGTTAGTGAACAAGCCGGTTAATGTATAGTTACATGCATTTAATGTAGTCATATACATATAATTTATGATAACGATGAGTTGATTCTATATTATGCATGTGTGTTGTTAATACGTTCTGTGGTGTTTCATGTGTTGTCACAGTTCTGCTGTAATGATATTTTTTCTTTTTTCCTCTTTGACAGAAAGTGTTTTTGTTGTTGCCGGCCGCCCCTGAAGACCTGAGATGTGATCATGACTATTTGGGAGAGACAATTTAAAAAAAGAAAAAAATCGGTCCACACAAGCTCAGAGACATGTGGATGAAGTGAATTTAATTTCCTGATCCAGCTGCGTAGCCTTTTAACCCCACAGTCAAAACCCACTGTGAGCATCTTAAAGCCTTATACAGAAGAAACTCAGAGGAGCCCTGCAGAAACTCCTGCTGGCTGTGAAGTTCTCTCACATCTTTCAACCATTTGTCTCGTGTGGAAAACTTTCTCCGTCTCTGATGTTGTCGCTCGTTCGTTCATTTTCTCATTTGCCTTTTTATAATTGAAGCTCTTTCTGAAAAGCATTAACTATGATATTCTAACAAAAAAAGGTCTCTCAGTTCATCTGAAATCATCAGCGTTTGCTAAAATAATCAGGAATAATCAAAGAATTCTCAGCACACAAACCCGTTTCTTTGGAATACTGTTTGTGTTAAAACGGTTCAGTTCTTCAGTGAACTAAGCATATTTTCTCTGTGCCATCTGTAGAATAAATTTTGATGTAATTGAACCAGACTTTTTGAAGGGTTGGAGGATTAATTTGTCCATTATCTTCTTGTAGAAGTTAAATCCTGTCAGTTTTCACTGTCCCTGCCTTCAGTTTAAGCCCAGCGTGCGTAAGACTTCTGTATAACAGCAGGAGAACTTCAGCCCAGATGGATCAGAACATCTTTGCTTTGTCTTGTTGTCCTACTTCAACACGTCCTGATTCCCAGTTCTGGAATAAAACATTCATGTCTTTGGCTTGTTACGAAATGTTCTGTGTGAATCAGGTGACACTGCAGCTGTTTCTGCTCGACTGCTAAACCTGTTTATTATTCTTTTGAATGATATTTTGCTGTCTTTTTTAAATTGTGTATTATTTGTGTCAAAGCACCGTATGAACTTAATTTCCACATCACTGTTTTAAAGCGACTGTACATTTGTAGGTCGGGTCATTTCTAGCTTGTGAAGAGCATTAAATATGTTTGATAGTATTATTAAAGTATTATTAGGGCCCTCTGTGATGAACAGACGTGATTAATAGTTCGATTGTTCTTGCTGAGTCTCAAGCCTGTGTTTTCTTGCAACGCCGTCTTCTGATTTTCTGAAACAGTTTCACTCTCCCGGTTTTAACACTTGAATCTTTGCTCTCGTCATTAAAGGAAACATTCTCATGTTGCTGATAGTTGTGCTTTAGGAACTGAATGCGTCTCTCACACACATAAAGCTGTCAGCATTTGACCGCTGTGTGTTTTGTCTTCTCTGCTGCTCTATTCATGGCTTGCACATAACAGTGTCTTTGGTCACTGATATGTTGACATTACCTCGCCTTAACTTCACTCTGAACGTTTGCCTCCTAAACTGTGTAAAAACATTGTACAAACGCTTGTTCTCTTTGAGTTTGTTTCTGGCAGCCCAGCGGATGTGTCACATTCTGTAGTGTGTTTACTGTCCTGAAGGGTGCGAGTGTGTTTGTATCTTAAAAATACTGCTGTTTACTCTTTCACGTCCTTTGTTTGTTTCAGTCATTCCTTTTTCTTTCTGTGGATCAAACACTTTGTTGCAATGTTGTAAACTTTACACAGCAGTGGTGTAAACTTTACACGTGACTGTGTGTGTGTTAGTGACCAATGTTTGTCTTTTAAACAAAGCGTTCGCAGCCTGGTCCTCTTCATTCTGCTACATGAAACGCATCTACGATCTAGAACAACTAATGTGAATTTTTTTGTCATCATGAAGAGAGCGAAACGGTTGTCGAACACAATGCAAACAAACTATATTTTTTAAACTTGTATATTGTACATGAATATCCTGTAGAGAAGAATGTACTTACTAAACCTGTAATTGCCATAAAGATAAACTATGTTTAATCCAGCATCTGTTCTTGTAAATCTTACGGAAGCTAACCGGGTTAGTTGTGTTATCAGTGCAATTAACCGACATGAACTTCTTGATAACAATAAAGAAAGTCTAAACTTCATGCTTGTCTGCTTATCTTCATGATGTTGAGAAGTCACACAAATGCATTCACACCAATGCATGTGATGTAAACAAGTCTATAGCCAGGACATCCATTTCAAACCCCTTTCGAAAATTAGGTGGATGGAGGGATAGAGGGATGGGTGGAGGGATATTTTTAGATGTTTTTAGAACTGTGACGGTGCTTGAGAATAATTGTCTGTTTTTAAGAGGGCAGTGCTGGTGGTCTTTGATTCAAGAGGTTTAATAATGGTTTATTATGACTCTGTTTGGACAACAACATGCAGCAAAGTCCCCAGAGAAGCGCGAGACATTCGCCGCTGTCAGTATGACATTTAAACTGCAGAGTTGTGTGTGTTTTATTATGAGCTGTTCTGTGAGGACAGATGCACATTTACAACCTGATGACAACCGAGATGTGCTGTTATATTTCTGTCTGTCTGTCTTTCTGTCTCATTTAATAGAGATATGATGTTAACTGTGCTATCATGTCTCTCTGGTTCTGTGACTGTGGTATTACAGTGATCTGTTGTGTCATCAGTTGCTGTGGGAGGTGTCAGAAACAATGATGAAGTGCACTACAGAGTGTAAGTGGCACATCTGACTGAATGTGCCACTCTCTCCCTCAACATTCTGTCCCTCAATGTAAGACAAAGGAGGTTGTGATGGACTTCAGGAGAAACTCTGTTGACCACCCCCCACAGACCATCAACAGCCTGGCCGTGGAGAGCTGCAAAGATCATTGGTGCCTGGACATTTTCCTTGTGCAATGCTCCAGCAAGGCTACCAGCATCACGAAAGGACCATACCCATCCCTCTCACAATCTCCTCCAGCTACTGCCATCAGGTAGAAGGTACTAAAGTCTCAAAGCTCACTCTGTCAGATTGCTCAACATCTTTTTCCCTCGGGCTGCGAGAGCCCTCAACTCCAATCTACAACCCTACCTCCTGAAACCATGAACACCTCACCCCTCCCCAACTCATGATAAACTGTCAGGTGCAATTCTGTGTGTGCTACACACAGGTGAGTGGGCTACACAAACCACCTGCAGTAACAACTTTTTCTCTGAATGTACTCTGAACACTTTTTATAGACGCTCCCTCACAAAGACTCAGTTTGATACTATATGTTTACTTGTGCATTGCGTTACAAATCGTCTTGCACTATGCGCTGCTTCTCATTTCATGTACAAATACCTCTTGCACTGTAAATGTCATTTACAGTATCATGTGAAGTTTTTGTACAGTATGTACAGTACACTTCATTTGTTTTCTTATTTTTCCGTGTTCATATTTATGTTTGCTGTGTATGTGTCACTGTGGTCCTGCGACACACAACATGTATGTCCACACATGTAGCAGAATGACAATAAAGCTGTATGTGACTCGTGTGCTGTTATGTCTGTCCCTCTGAGCTCTGGCTCCATACAGTCTCTTTGTCATTCTGGTCTCTCTCATCTGTAACTGCCTCCCCTCTGGTTTCATTTGACCTCTGGACAGCAGGATCTCTGACCTGAGAACAGTGTCTGAATACATGCTGGCCTGAAGGTTTTACAGACTGGCTGTGATGTGGGGCGGCAGTATGAGAGTTAAAGTCATAATGATCTCTCACATCATTACTGACTATATGTGACATTACAGTCCTTCAGAGAGTGTTTTAATTTCTTCCATCAGAGTGTTCCATCTTCCATCTTTCCTCTCCAGAGTGTTTTTTGGAACTTTGACATAAAATATGGTTCATTTTTGCAAGAGTAGTTCACTACGAAAGCAATCACAAGGGGGCAGTAGAATCACATGCTGACACTCACTGATGACTGCAATTTCGTTCAGTATTCATAATTAGGATGAATTATGGAGTAATCGGTCATTCCACTTTGTTCCGAAGTGCGTGTGACCTTTTAAAACTAATGAGCCGACGTGAAAGACTGTGATTATAATGAGAGTTCAGGCAAGAGAACCAAACTCAATAATGAGAGATCCAGAATCAGTTATGTGTGAGAGGTGCTGCTAGATGTAGGCCACCACGGAGACTGTGAGGGTGGTCAGGTGGGGGTGGGGTTTGAGGCAGAAGACCGTCTGCATCATCATTCTAATCATCTCAGACAGGTTTGTGCCCTGGAAATAAATTCTCTGCTCTTTCTCATTGGATCAGAGCTCCGGAGTGAGGGGGGGGCTTTCCTTCTCCCTGAAGACCAGAATTAAAGCATCATCCCTGCATCGCTGAGAGAGAGAGAGACAGAGAGAGATACACACATCTTCATCTCCTCTGCAGCCATCAGAGCGGTGAGTGACTTCACATCACTGACAGCTCACATCCACTTATAATTCAACAGATGCATCATGAATAACATCCAACACGTGTGCTATTCTAATGCTGAGGAAAAAATCTGCATGTGAGCTCAGATCATCTCATTCAAACCACTGGGGTGAAGTTTGAGCTGAATTTGTAGATTTGCATGTTTGTTTGAGTGAATAATCTTAAAGTGCAAACAAATCTGTTTATGTATTGCTTAAAGACTGTTACGCATGTCTCTGCAGGGTTTGAGAAATAATTCAGCATGTCAAAACACATATCTGTAATGTCCTGGTCATGCTGGCATGTTCTATTATTAGACAGCGCTGTAGAGAACTGGACACGCAGATGCTTCAACATTGTACAGAAAGCAGATGGCAGGAAGATTGCGTTGATGCATGCTGCGCAATTAATGCGATGCAATGAGAACATTCCTGCTTGTAGTCTGTGTTCATTGTAGTTTTTACACTTGTTGTGGATGTGGGGAATAAATCTGTATTTTTCAGCA
>JAZGTJ010018685.1:0-11305 GCA_036877575.1 Botia almorhae | reverse complement strand
AACCAACCTGTTTTAAAACCTCAATAAGAACCAGGGAGAATATGAAGTCTATTGCTAAATCCCTCCTCTCCATCAGATAATCTTTCTGTTGCTCATCACTGAAAGTAACAGAGAGAGAAAGAGAGAGAGAGAAAGAGAGAGAAAGAACACAAAAAAATTAATCACATTTATGTTTTAATTAATATTAATACACAACATTAATATACAACTGTGTATAAACAAATGTGCTTTAAAAGTTAAATGAGAGCTTCTGAAATCCTCTGTGGTCTGTATCTGTTAAAATGTCTTATATCTGTTTAAAAATGTCCACAGGATAAACAACCATAAACAGCTGATCTTCACAACACAAAACTATTACTGCCACGCAGACGCAGCGCAGCCTCACGCCCTGCTAAAGAAGTCTGTTTATATATTACACTTCATCAAATGAAAGCCAAGCCGCCTGATGATAGCCATCACTCATACACTGCTATCTGCACTGCTAGAGCAGACATCAACAAACACGCATAAATGCACACGTGCACAACTGCACAGTGCTCCATTAACACACTTATGCAAGAGACATTAAATCAAATTATACTGACACAGACTTTGGGCAGCGAGACCGGCAATGAGTCATTGAGCAATGAGATGTTACTATAAACGTAACAGATATCTACTGAGTAAACAAGATGTGTCAATGGTTCTAAACCGTCAAATCAATCTGTTTTGTTTGTAACACAATGTTATAACTGACTTTTTGGACTTGGTGTTTGCACGTGGGCGGTACTCATGAGACTCGTCCTCCAACCCGTTCTGCCTCTTATACCAGTCGAACAGCGTGCGCAGGATGGAGGGAAGACAGTACTCGGCAAGAGAGCTCATTGTGCTGATCAGCTGTGGAGAAGATGGAAGAAACTCTCATGTGTTTTGTCTCACGTTTGATTGACACAATGAATGCAAAAAGTTCTCAAAGCTATCACTACTGCACACAGTGTAGTGCCAGCTAACAGGAAACATTCTCAAAGCTGGCTAATGTTCTCTTTAAGGTTGCAGTAACGTTAGTGGAGCTGTTTATAACGTTATATATCATATATTAAAATGGTAAAGAATAAAAAAAATGGAATAATGTTTTTTAACCAAGCAATAACATTAACACAATGTCTAAAAACACGTCTTAAAATTATAATATCATTTTTAATTTATTGTTACTTAACGGAAACGTTAGGGAAGCGTTCTTACAACCCGAATTGTTAGTTGGGTGCTATTATCTATGAGAGGGTCATGGCGTGACGTATTGATCTTGTTTTAGTCACATGTCCTTATGTGATACAAATTCGCAGGTCAGAGGTCACCAAATTTGAACACATTTTCGGATGAGTTTGTGCTTTCAGTCACATTCACTCATACTCATTCACATGTGTATGAATGGAAGTCAGTGGAAAGAAAAGTATAATGTGACCATGCCTTGAATCTGCCCATTTAAAAAAGACTCTATTGTATTGCATTTAAAGAAGAGTGTATTGTATTACACCGTGCTGGATGGAACTGTACATGACATTTGACTATAGGTGGAATTCATCTGTGGTGGGATGTGGTCTCACGGGCTGGGCTAAACCAAACAGTGGAAGGCAGGGGTGTCCTGCCAAATTTGGCCTGGTATTTCCCCCACCCATGTAGGTGTTCACAGATCAACACACACACACATTTACGCTGCTTAAGAATTCAGCTTAATGCAGTGGGGTGAAGTCAGGCCAACACAGTGCCAGCTACAGGCGGTTATTCTTAGCATGACTAAGAATGACTAAGAATGATGACAAAAATGAATCTACTAACAGACAGGGGCAGAAAAATTTAGACTGAAGCAGATAAGGGCTATTTGTTCTTTGACATATTTTAATTATTTGTGCTGCACTGAGAGGAAGGAAGGACTGAGAGGTATGGAGCACATCACCTGTGTACATGTTACATCTCAGGATATAGACAGTGTCACATGATCTCACCTGATCAAACTGTGGGTCCTCTCCTCTCTGCAGGGATCTGGTGAGGGGCTTTTCCTGGAGGGCATCAAAGAGAACGTTTGAGGCACAACAGATGAATGGATGCAGATTCCAGATGGAAAACAATCTTTCCTTTGTAATGCATGAACTTCCATGGAAGGTCTGATGAAATGTATAGCCAGGCAAGCCAGACTTGTGAAAAAACTAAACCTCACTAACTAAACCTCACTAAACCCAACCTCAAACTAATCTAGAACTCTGACTTAAATTCTGACCAGCTTGGGCCAGCTTAAATTTTAGTGCTGGTTTAAGTTGGTTAATAATAGTTTGGTGCTGGTCTTGCTGATGTACAAGCACAGTAATGACCTTTACCAGGTAAAAATGAGACATGTCTAAGCTGGGGAACTACAGAAATCCACACATCAGAACAGGAAGTCTCTTACCAGTGGTTCTGCCATGATGATGCGTATCTTACGCTCTGACAGCGTGGTGAAGTTGGCGAACAGGCTTTTGAGGACGTACTCGCCTGGTTTGCTCTCGGGGTCCACGGTAACCGGCATGGTGGCAACAGGACCTTTCCTCTCGCCCGGAGCGCTGCTCACTTGGGGGAGCGGGCGTTTTCCTACGGGGGATGCTGAGAATACACATAAAACACAGTTTCAACAGAACATTTGATGGTTAAAAACAACTCAGTTCTTTGTAGTCTCAGAAGATGTGGCTTGGTATTCTATTTTATTTCATTTTATTTATTCTACTCTATTTAATTCTATTTTATTTATTTCAGCTGTCTTGTATAAATAAAGTCAAAGATGACCATAAAAACAATTTAAAAATGCTCAATAATTAATCATTATAAAAGCAAATGCATCCAGTCAATCTAATGCTTTATTATGGTCTCATATCTTCATTCAGTCATTAAAAACTGGACAAATCTTTTTTAATTGGATAACTTCCGTATGTTACTTTAAAGCCATCTGTAGTTGTATCAATAATGACACTAATGATATAAGATATTGGAAGCACGAGCAGTGCTGTCAATGCACAATGTCATCGCTGGACATCAGTTCACTTCTTGGAGCGACATCATACATTGAGCCAGGCCTGGAGCAGCTGGTGTTTTCATTTTTGGCATGACCATGTCATCGCTCTCAAAGGGGGAGGAGTGTCAGCCGGCTGACCAGGGCCAGGGGAGCTCACGTCACATGGTTGCGAGGGGCTTCTAACATGTGCTCCTCTTAGAATAGCCCCCTGCAACCTCACAAGTCACAGACTGCAAATCGAATGCGAGACCATCTGAGTGGAAAAATGTATCTTCAGCCAACTGATAAGTCTCAACAAAAGCTTTCCTGTAGCTCAGTGGTTAGAGCATGGCGTTAACAACGCCAAGGTCATGGGTTCGATCCCAGGGATTGCACATACTCAATGTATAGTGATCAATGTGTAGTATAATGCAATGTAAGTCGCTTTGGATAAAAGCGTCTGCTAAATGTAAGTGCAGTAATTTGCGTTTTTTTAAAAACTGCGTTTTTTAAAACTAACTTTAAAACTAACATGCTGAAGTACTGATGCATTACTGCAGTCCCTTGTTCAGTAAAAAGGAAACAGATTAAAAAGAATTATAATATAATTCCTCCATATAATCACCATTACAATGTTTCCGCTTGCATCACAATGTGAACTACAATTCTGTATTTTTCTGAGGAAAATGCCACCATGTGCCACACTCGACACCATGCCACCAAAACAATGCTACAGTTGCTAATGGCTTCCAGTGGTTTCCAGCGTGTTCAGGTTGGTAACTCCAGGTAGAGATCAATTATAATTATAAGATCAATTATAAGATCAATTATAAGATCAAAAGTAACATTTATATCCAAGATTAGAGGGTTTTCAAATCGCTAATGCTACGTATAAGCAATAGTAACTGCGATGCTTCATTTATCAAGCACAAGGCCATTATAGCGATGCAAACGCCACACAGCTGAGAAATGTTCAGAACGTCAGGCTGATATTTTGCAACCGGAAATGCGTCTGGTCATCTAAATAACTGACAGTCCTCAGTACCTGCAGAGTTTAAATTCCGCACCCTGTTAATGGGAGTCCGTGACCCTGACAGCAGGCTTTCACTGCTCAGGTCAAGGGTACAACAATTGGTATGATAATGACTACAGCCCAGCAGTGACGGAAGACACAAACCACCTGGAGGAAAACCTTGTTATTTAGCAGCCGTCAGACGCTTATACTATTAAACCAGTAATCAGAACAGATGACAGTATTACATTTCCTTATGTTAGATTTTAAATTCCTTACATATGATTGGCTTGAGAGTTATCTGTGGATGACATCAACGGCAATGTTATTTTTGAACATACAGTGCACAGAATAAGGAGGGAAAGCTAGTGGTAAGAAATGGAGAAATATTCGGCACCCCGTCCGCGCTACCAGGAATCTCCAGAATGCAACCTTTCTAAAGCAAGCGTAGAGAACATGAACTCCCACACGCGCGCAGACCTTTCACTCAGTGGAACCTACCGAGGCCCTTGATGAAGCTGATGACGCTAGCTCGACTCCACCGCACAGGAGACAGCTCCATGGTGCGACCTCTTCTCTTACAGTAATCCAACACAAAACTACCCCTTTATCACCACCAGTGTTCCATACTTGCCATCTTTCTTCCCTGTCTGTCTTTCTGGGCCTGCTCCATACTGGGCAGTCCTGTCATAAGCCACGGACTTGGAATACCAGAGCTTCGCTCTGGAGTTATAGAAGGGGAGCACAGCTTGTGTTGCTCCTCATACACTTGTGATAGGCGCAAGCCCTAACTGAGGAGAAGGTCAGGCTGAAATTTTAACAAAGTCCAGAGAGTGAGAGAGGGAGAAAGAAACAGAGAGGGAGGGTGCGAGGAAGGGAGGGGTAACGTGGGTCTAAATTTAACTTCAGCAGTCACACACACTCTTCTTGCACATTAATTTTTTTTACTGGGAGCACACATTACACAATTATGCTACAAAAACATACATTTTATACTATGAAAACTATATGAATACTGTTAAGTTATAGTCATAATAATATGCCTTTATGACTTCATAATAAAAGTCATTATGATGTCACAACATAATCCATTATGGCATCATAATATAATCCATTTTGATATTACAATTAAATCCATTAAAACAGCAAAATTAAAGGCCATTAAGGCATCACAATATAATCAATTATGACATCATAATAAAATCCATTGTGAGATTTTATAATACAGTATTATATATTAACAACCTAAAGACAGATGTGCAAAAATTTACCATTATGACATTATAATAAAAGCCTTTATGACGTCATAAAAGCCATTATGATGTCACAACATAATCCATTATGACATCATAATATAATCCATTATGACATCATAATAAAATCCATTATGACATCATAATAAAAATCATTATGACATCACAATAAGACATGACATCATAATAAAAGTCATTATGACATCATAATAAAAGTCATTATGACATCATAATATAATCCATTATGAAATCATAATAAAAGCCATTATGACATCACAATATAAGACATTACGACGTCATACTAAAAGCCATTATGACATCACAATGTAAGCCATTATGACGTCATACTATAATCCATTATGACATCATAAAGCCATTATAATGTCACAACATAATCCATTATGACATCACAAATTAATCCATTAAACATCATAATAAAAGGTCATTATGACGTCATAATTGACATTATGCCACCATAATAAAAGCCATTATGACATCCCAATATAAACCATTATGACATCACAATATAATCCATTATGACATCATAATAAAACCATTATGGCATCACGTTATAATTTATTATGACATCATAATATGCCATTATGAGATCATAATAAAAGCCATTATAATATTAGTAATACAGTGTATATTAATAACCTAAAGACAGATGTGCAAAAAATGTACCATTATGACATTATAATAAAAGCCATTATGATGTCACAACATAACCAATTATGACATCTTAATATAAGCTATTATGACATCACAATATAATCCATTATGACGTCATAATATAATCCATTATAGCATCATAATAGGCCATTATGACATCATATATATGATATTATTATTACAGTATATATCAATAGCCTAAAGACAGATGTGCAAAAAGAGGTGAATTTCTGTTCATTCAAGCCCGAAAACATTGCATTGCAGTGCATGTACAAACACACATACATATTTTATTAGCTAATTATCTAATCATGACATACCATAGACCTCCAAACTACAGACTAAATGAGGACATAAGCTAACCTTGTTCTAAACTATAGCTAGGTAAACCCACACACAATCATTATGAGTCAGTGCGAGTCATGTCCAGACACACTATCTTCTGTATAATGACTACTGGATCGGGTGCCAGGGACTTACAGTACGGTGCTGTAATGGAACCAGCACCAGGGACTTTCCTGATAATGAGCATGTTTAAGTGTAGGCTGAGATGGAGGCTGTTACCTGTACTTTATTATAGGTCTGATGGGATGCACTAAACAATATGGAGAATTAAAGTGAAGGTTAAAAAGAAAGACGGCATGCAGGGGGAAAGATCAGAGGGGTTGGAGAGAGATTGGAGTGGATTTGCTTGACTGAGTTATCTGTGTTATCAGGCCACCTGTTCTCCTTTCCAGGAATCCACAAGCACATGTTTAAAACACAAGGGGACAAATAAACAGAGAGTAACACAGCTCACTTGTACAGAAAATATATCATTATCACTTTCAGCTGACAGCTTTATCTCTGCTGACAAGGCAGGTTAGGCGCGCACACACACACACACACACACACACACACACACCCACACACACACAGTGTAGAGCAGTGACTTAAAATGTAGGACCTGCAGTCATTACTGTGCTAAGACCTGTGTTAAACATCTTAACCTAAATAGAGAACATTTATCACGCTGATCACATGATTCACTTTGCAGCAAAATAAACAACAGTACATATAAATGTCAAATGTCAAACTGTATTCCCTTTATGAATTTAACTGACTTTTAGATACAAATATTTTACATAGAAATATACATCACATTTAATCCAACCCTGATTTTTAACTGTATATGTTCGAGTTGAACCTAACTATAATATTTAACTATTATGTCCCCCCCAAATAATCCACCATATTCCACCTAGACACTGTAAATATGAATGATCCGATGCTTTCTTACTAATGATACTGTTTTATCACTGAGCTTATTAGAGAATAACCTTGAAATTGTGCACACTCACTCACTCTCTCACGTGCAGTGATTGAATGGCGAACGTCCGCACACTGAGGGATATTGACATGGTTAATCTCTGCACCGCACGTGATGAAAAACAATAGCGCGAACCTTCCTGTAACGTCACGAGCCTCTTTGGTCTGCAGTCATTACATAACGCACAACCTCTCCAGCCAAACACTGATAAATCAAACAAATGCATTCAAAAATGATTCATTTAACCGTAACATCTCTTGTGTGCACGAGCCTCTGTGAGAATGCACTGTGTCACATGATCTGCCTCAGACATCACGTTTAAAACAGCAGGAACATTGTGTATGTAAACATCCAGGTAATTTTTACTCATCACGTGCCATAAAGATTGTTCGTGAGCTATGCTGAAGGATTTCTGATGTAAAGAGAGGAAATAAACCAGAATATGACAACAAAAGCAAAAACCAAACAATTCTGAACAGCGTGTCCTACAGAAGTACCAGTGAACATACGCTGATGTAGCTTGTGGATGCAGAATACACACTGCGCGTATGTGGCGTTTGTACTCACTGCTGCCCCAGGACTTCAGCAGAGACTTGATGCTGATTTCAAAAAACCCTGAGTCCTGCTGACTGGCCATGGCTGCGGGATCGGTCGCCGTGGCGACGCAGGGATGAGTGATGGGAGTCCAGACGGAGAATTCTGAGGCTCTTTACAGTGTCATCCGCTGCGTCTTTACCTAGCTACGTGGTCTGTGTCAGCTCCGGGCACCAACTGCTCGCTCTCTCTGCGTGTCTCTCCCTCTCTGTCTTACTCGCTCTCCTGCCCCCTCCCTCTCTTCAAAACACTCTCTCAACCATCAGCCTCTCTCTCCTTTGCTCTGCACTAAGAGGATTGGCTCACAGAGAATGAAAGAGAGAGAGCTGCTGTTTGTGTTGTCTGGTCTCCCTGAGAAGGGCATCAGGAATAAAGGAGAGGGGGAGAGGGAGGGGTTTGTTTGTTTACTGCAGTGCCGCCTGACCGGGTCAGTACAGAACAAACCTACCACGATGTTCCCGTTTGCCACCCTCAGATGTTACTGATGGAATAATAATTGTATTTATTAATTGTACCTGTGCTTAACAAAAACAACATCAAACAACAGCTAACAATTTTAGGTTGTAAAAACCTTTCCATTAAGTAACTAAAACATTTGACATGTTATTGTAAAAGTTCCAGGAACGTTTAAAACATTTGCATTAACGTTTAAACCTGTTGTATTAACATTATTGCTTGGTTATAAAAACGTTATTCAAACAATTCTGAATTCTAAAACATATAGAACTTTCATACAGCCTCAATGCAGCAAAAACGCCTGATACGTGACTACAGCATCATCGTCCAGATGCTGAACGTGATGATGATTCTGCAAAAACACACCGGCTGTATCAGGTTTTCTCTGCAGCTCTCTGTATCTCAGCAGGGATTTAGGCTCAGTCACGGAGGTGGAGAACTAAACAACAGCCTGTCACTCACAGGTCATGTGATCTCGTGTGTTCACTGATAGATGATGAGCGAGCGTGTGAGGATGAGATTACATCACACCATCTGCTGGCTGACATGTCACACTGCAGCCAGAATACTGAGAGATCCTACCAGTACATCCAACAGTACATCCAATATATTCCTTTATATATCTTTAATTTTTTTCTTTCCAGATTAAAGGTAATGGAATTAAAAGAAAAGAAAAGAGAGGAAGGTGATTCAAGCTGATTTATTCAAAACCCATTTTAGCAGAACTTGTAGGACTGGTCTGATCATTTTATCCAGTCTGTTGCCTCATCATACACACAGACGTACATTCCCAGCAGAACAGCTGTGCTTACATGAAGGTGGCAAGAGAATAATTTGGATAAGATTTGAGATACTGCATGTGCTGAAACATCCATGAATGCGGTTGATCACATTGTCGTAATGGAACAAACAGGACGGTGTGTTGTGTTAATGGCGATACACATCAGTACAGGAATGTGATGCTTATCTCTTGAATGTTCAATCACAGAAGACACAGCGCACGAGCTCTGAGGGATTCAAGTAAATGGTTTCCATGTGAAAACAGTTGAATGTATTTTTGGTTAAAGGCGGTTGGCAAGTTGCCATAAAAAGTCTTGTTTTCTTTTGCCCTGCCTACTGTAAATCAAGATGTTAAAAGGCAAAAAAACTAATTATATTGTATTTTTACAGGTTATTGTACTAGATGGTTCTAGAACTTCACTACATTTCCTGTCACTACATTTAAACCCTAACAGATTAAATTCTGTACTAGATGGTCAAATAAGCCCACCTGCATTACGTGTTGTCAAAACTTCATTAGCCAATGTGTTTTTATCTTTGAATTTGATGTATTCCTTACAGCCAAAGAACAAACAATGCATTTAACAGCTTAACACTTGTGTGTTTAGATTCCTAAATAAGCATGAGCAATACAGTCTTAGCAAGCGCCTTAAATGAGTTGTATTTGCGCAACTGCTCGAATAAACAGATTGTTGTATGTGATTGACAGAACATGTAATTAGTGTAGTGTCTGATAGCGCTCACTGTATAACGGCTGGCCTGAGATCAGTCACACGCTGTCACATCCGAATAAATGCAAAACAATAAGGGAACTGATCTTTACTCTGGCAGATGTGGGACTGAAAATGTTATACTCCAACAATTTTGGGTTTTGAATTCTTTAAGCAATTGTCCCCCAGACGTTGTATTAACATTTTTGCTTGTTTAAAAGAACGTTATTCAAACTTTTACATTTATTTTTAATAAAGTAGCATTTATAAAACGTCCCTCTTACTACTTATATGATATATAATGTAAACATTGTACATTGTTACTGCAAGAACGTTTCTTGATAACTCTGAGAGACGTTAGCCAGCGATTTGAGAACATTTCCTGTACTTTCCATACTAATGAAGGAAATTAAATATTGACATTGTGTACATTGCTTACGTCTTTAATTGCTTATTAAATGAGCTGTTTTATGATACATTACTCTTCATGCATGACAGCTGCAGTTTGGCTAATAGTCAGAGACCCATAAAAACGTCTTGGTTTTGACAAAGCGCCTCACACAGCGTTTATAAACAGGAAGGAGGTGGAAGTAATCAGTAAAAATGAGTGATGTCTTTGCTCTGTCATTCTGGAAGACTGTTTGCAGCGGTTCGAGACAAGCAGCGTCCCGGTCTCTGAGGGTTTTACTGCTACTGGGGAGTCCTCCGAGCTAACACTGAGCTTTCCCAGCTGGCCCGGGCACATCTCCACGGCAGCTGGGGTCACGCCCATCACTTCCAGCACATAGAAACGCTCTCTTTAATCTAGTGCGTGGCTTCCAGGATATGATTTAAAGGGACAGTACACCCAGAAATAACCCTAATCTGTCATCATGTGCTCGCCCTCCCTCATGTCATTCCAAACATATGTGACTTTCTTTGTTGCATGGAAAACAAAGGGATTTTTTTCTATTCAATGAAAGTGAATGGTGATCGTGGCTATCCCTAACAACTGCTTTTGTGTTCCACTGAAGAAAGAAGGTCATACAGGGTGTGGGGAGACATGAGGAGTAAATAACATAATGTTTGTGTGAACTACAGCTAATGATACTGCTTACTGTCAAACACGAAACATCACAAAATACAGACCAATGTTTTGGTTGCCATCCATGACCACCATTTAATTGATAATTAAATGGAATTATAAATACCACCATATATTATTTTTGAAAATAAGTTTTTGTGAAATCATGTAATTGCTCAAAAGGAATTAATGTAATTAGGTGTGCCGTTTAATTGCTAATCCAAACAAAACGATAGTCTAATGAACAATAGTTTATGCCTGCAGGTTCGAAGTTAAAAATTCTATTTTAAGTCTGTTTAAAATAGCAACTGCTTAAAAGATTTTGTTGTTAATAAAGGATCATTTTAATGCTGAGTCAGATCTATGTTTTACCGCATTACTCAAATTACGGTAATTCCTAGCAAGCTGCTCACGACTAGACTTCATTCTCTGCTGGAAGCTTTGTGCCGGTCACGCTC
>JAZGTJ010018684.1:0-11305 GCA_036877575.1 Botia almorhae | reverse complement strand
GACGGGCATCTGTTCTATGGTTTGTTCTCACCAAGTCTCCGTGATCATTGGTTGCTTTCATATCAGTGAGCTCCACTTAAGACATCGTCTGAAGTTTTGGCCTTTGAACTTTTGGGCAATAGGACAAATGTTCTGAAACTTTGCTTCACAGCCGCTGTAAAACCCTTTGTGCAGTGTTTTTGGAAGGGGCAGCTGGAGCAGAGAAGTGTTTGATGTCTCCGAGTCCCACATCCACTTCTGTTTTTTCACTTCCACATTTTCCACACACTTCCGTCTCACCCTGTTAATTTCTCACTCTTTTGATGCCACTTTTCAAGTATGGGAAGAAAAAAATTCCCAATCTCTAAGCGAGGATTCCCACCTCCTTCCTCAGATGCCTGCTGTGATCACAGACCGTGTACTTTTATATCATTACATTTCATGCTCTTACATCTGTGGTAATGTCCATCTGCAATCTGGGAATCTGGGAAATGACTGTGTAAGATTGTAGATGTTCGAACTTTTCCTCTAATGCTGTTCATATTAGAGTTTTCAGCATCTGCTTGATTTCTTTTTTCTGGCTTCAGTTTAACATAGAATGAAATATTAAATGTGCATTTTATTCCAAGGAACATATGAGAATATATTATATAGAAAAAGGAGACCTAGGACATGAGATGACAAGCCTGTGGGTGACCCACTTAAATGACCTCACACTAAAATTAAAATGCATGTTATCTTGCTATTGCAAGAGAAAAGATGTTTTAAATGTAAACAATAAGAAATTAAGAGTTAAAGACCCTTTTAACTATAAGCCTTGTCCATAGACACTAATCAGTGTGTGCAGATTACAGAGGGCAAATAATTCATGTGCTGCCTATTTAAAAATTAATTAAACAAATAATGTTTATTATATGTTTAGTGTTTCACTGAAATGTTCCAGCATACTTATTTGGACTAATCACAGTCCTATATTATTACATGCACAATTGCTTTATGGCATTATGGCATTATAAGGCTCCTAATTGCCTTATGAGCTGTATTTTATTTATTCATGTGGTCAGTCTGGTTCCTAAGCCATAGATTTTAGGGTTGTTTTTCTTCAGGGTGAGCTCTTTAAAGTCCAGACCCGATCCTCTGCCCCGTCCCCGCTGCTATATGTCCTCCAGATAAAACTGTCATTTTTCCCTCTGATGTCTGACCTCTAGATTGACAGAGAACATAAAGTTGCCTTGTGCTAATATTTCGGTTTGTCTTTAGAATCAAGGTTTGGGGTATTTCTCTCAGAATGATGGGGCCATATAAGGCAGGGAAAGAGTTTATATCCAGATATGGAACAGTATAAATGTAAAGGTCAAGCATATTTTCCATTGTGAGCGGTAGGTTTTTTATGCTGCCTCATGATTCATTCTTCTCATACCCAGCTGGAGGTCAGTAAATAAAAAACACCTTGGCTGGACTTTAAGAACTTGACAAACTTTTGTCTTGTTTTTTTTAAAGTTTGAATCACATTATTAATGTATAGCTCCATTACTGGAAACTGATTGGTTAGAAGCTGATATCTGTTTTGTTGTACAGCACCTACAGCGCATTGTTATTTTTGTTTTGGTGTATTTTCCATCCTCTGATAGAAGAATGGCATTTAATGGCATAATAACTAAGAAATTCATGTGTTTATTATTTGCAATTTATTTTATAAAAGTAATAATCACTTAAATATGAGTAGTAACTGTAGTCACAGTTGAGGTATGACAGTAAGCAGTTTTTACTTCATGAAATACAATTTTAAAGGTAAAGTGTGTCATTTCTGTGACACTAATTGTGTACATTACTTATATATATAAGTATATATAAGATTGAAATACAGGTCCCTCAATATGTTGTACCATTGTGGAATATGGTTGTTGATCATTCAGCCAGTGAAATATCGAAAATGTTTTGAACGATTGAACACACAGGTACTGTACACAACAGTTTAACATTAAATGGACTGTACATTTTGCTCTCACGGTTTTGTTCATGTCAAATTATATTCCGACGGGCATCTGTTCTATGGTTTGTTCTCACCCAGTCGCATTTTAAGTAAGCAGTTTTTACTTCATGAAATACAATTTTAAAGGTAAAGTGTGTCATTTCTGTGACACTTATTGTGTACATTACTTGCTTTTATTTAACTGAATATTTAATTCCCAAAACAGCGTATTTCACTTTGTTGTGTTGCTGTTTAACATAGTTTTTTGTGTCTAAAAAATGTAATGCATCACTGACTTAACAGTGTCCAATTGCACTACAGTGAATGTGCTTGCCAATAAAAACACTGTTTATAGGAAAATCTTGAGTGTGTTACAGTGTTAGAATAGCACTGAATGTTAGAACAGTGTTCGAATAGTGCTGATGGATGTGTGTCAGTGATTCTACTCTGTTTGTTCCTGTGACCTGTGTGTCACCCCCTGAACACAAGCACTCAGATGATCTACCAGTTCTCAGGGAAGGCAGGCCCTGTACGAGATCTGTCATGACGCCATCTCCGAATGCACTTTTTCAGCCTTCTATGTACCCTTTCCCAGAAAGCCCTAAAAAGGTTGCAAATTTCCATACACATCAAGTAAACTCAAACCGAGCAGTGCCACAAACAATAGAATCATCAGCAAAGATCTGTGGCTCTTTAGAGATTCTACACTCCTATATTCTGCAGTGGAATTCTTCAAGATTTCTCCACAACTGACATGGAACTTTAAGTGGGATAATGACAAGCAGGAAAGCCGCCACTGCAGAGAGCAGCTGTCTACACGCCGTAGGCTGTGTGGGCTGCCTGCTCGGAGCGAGCGTTGAGGTGTTGTCATTGAGCATCTTGGATGAGTGTCAAAACACCCGCTTCCAGATTTTTCTTAGTTCTCGCTGTATTATTTTTATATATCATTTTTTTATCCTGGTCTTCAACGAAGGCTTAGGCGAATTTGTCCATGGCGTGACAGATGTTCTATAGCTCCTCTCAGAAATAGACCCATCCCTCTGCATCTACGTCATTCCCTTTTGAGTTTCTCATCAGCCACCCATGGAGTTTTCTGTATGTGGCATTGGCTGTTTGATAGTGAAATTAACCCGACTAATTGGCTCTTTTGTGATCCTGCTTAAAATTACTTGGGCGGCAAATGTGGAAATATTTTACCGTTGAATTGCATGTAAAAACTAGTTAGCAACCCCTTTGATTACTGCAAAATGTTAAGGGTGAGTAAAACTGTTGTGCTTTCCTGCTTATTGTTGCGCTTGATAATTACCGTTCATTAGCACACTTTATCTACTGTAAGTTGGATTCACTAAAGCAGTTATTCTAATCTGATAATTGCACAGACAAGACTAGGAATGTACAGTTGCACTGACCTGTTTTGCCCATCAGTATAGCAATTCTACTAGGTTCTCTAGGTTATGGAGGATGCAGCCAACTGGTTAGCAAACAAGGCCCAGGCCTCTGGCTGAAACAACCACACACAAAAGTGCTGCAACTGTTTCATAAATTCATTCATTTCATCTTAGAGTGAACTCCATCTTCCTGTAGTCCACCTACACCACTCCGATGTTCCTGTCTTCTTATTTGAAGACCTACCTCTAATTTGTCCAGACCTTATATCCCAAGTCAAACATCCTCCACCACTTCCTCTACCAGTCTTTGCGATATTCTCAAGAGCTTGTCTTCCATTTGGCCTTATTAGGAATCAACCATCAACTGTCCTCTGAGTGTCTCAAGTCTTTTGTCTGTCTTCAACCTCTCATCTTTCCAACCTTCTCCTCCTCATCGTCCACTCAACAAACACTCTGCTTTCACTGGATCCGGTTGGAGCTTGTTGAAGAGGATTCAAAATGTCACAAAATACAGGAGCAGTCCGTACAGCTACCGTTGGCCTTGTAAACATAAACTAAAGTGTGCTTACTACAGCAAATGACGTAATTGTTTACATCTTCCTAGTTTTAATCCCATTCTGTTTAAATTCTGTAGGGTATTATGTTGCAATTAGATATTCACAATAGGAATGTGTGTCAATATGGCTCTAATGTGATTGAATGATGATTAATTGTACTCAAAACTCCAGTGGCCAATTTAATCTAAGCTTTGCGCTGCTGTTGATTATGTAGCGATATACTTGCTGTGGTTTTATTCTAAGAATAAGATGTGTAATTGATTTGCCATATGTTACCTAAACATGGTGTGCCCTGAAACCGTTGAAACAACAGAATTGGGATTGAGTATAGTTATATTATTTGACAGCTCTGAAGATAGGAAAAATGCTTGCTCCTGAAACTTACACTGATTCAGCCATATCCAGTTCCCTATTACTTTTTGAGACGGTTCAAAAGCAGAAAAGTTTTGAAAAGTTTTTTATTTATTAATTTTGTTATTGTTGTTGTTGCTTGACACTGATACAATGAGTTATTCAAAAAACGACTATTTAAATGTACACAAGACGTTAGATCTTCTTCAGATGGTAAATTCTCTAAAGACCAACTTATTATATTATATCTCGTGACCTTATCAAATTGTTGATGTTTTATGTCCAAATAGATTTATGTCGTAAACAGGCTTTTCACTGAATATATCTCATTTCCATTTTATGTATAGCTCGGTATCAGTCTCTATTGTTTTCGCCTGCTCCAATGACTGGGGTAGTTGAGGCCGGCTTCGACAAAAGAGCATCGAGTGCCATCTCTTTCAGTTTATGGCTGTTTGTGAAGCGTCTGACATGCCTAGAGCTGTGTCCCCGGCTTTCTTTCCCTGCCTGCATTCGAGTCAACCTTTGCAAACGAAGGAAAGTCTTCATTAAATGTGGCAATCGGTTCCACAAGATTGATGCCAACCTTTTAAAAATTCACCATTGGGCCGAATTGAATATGGGCAAATGCTGATGCAGATGAACAGGGAGAAGTCGGCCCCATCGAGAGAAATAAATCTGAGTTGCAGGCTTCAGTTCATAAATACCACAGGCTGTCACGGAGCATGTTTTATTGCGCCTGATAGAAATTACTGCATTTATTTATCTCATCACACCTGATAGAAATGCAGAAAAGCCACTCGCAGCAACCCTGGGTTCTGTTTACACTCACAGTTGCATTCTGGGYCTGAGCTTGTGTTCCCAGTCATTAATTCAGGTGAATATGTTGATCTGCCTGGTGGATGCAGTGTACAAAGTGGTAGTGTGGTAATGGACACTTAAAGGGTTTATTTCTGCATGATCTAACTCTTTAAAAATGATTTGTTGGTAAAAGTAGTATATTGAAAGTGATTCAATCTGTATTATTTTTTACTTAAATGCTAAATATTATACATTTATTTAGAAATGGATTATTTCAAAAGTTTTAGTTATCTTAAGCACATTTTTAGGTCGCCTGCCTTTTTTCTTTAAGTTTTCATATTTGTTTAATGAATTCTACAGTACATCAGATTAACTGCGTTTTTGTCGCCCCGAGCACTTCAACCATTTCATCCAGTAATTTCAAACACGCCCCTTCTCTATTTTTAACATCCAAGCATCTCCTGCTTTGCATTGATATCGCATTTCAGAAGCTTTTCCGACATCCACTTCCGCATTTACCTTCCTAACTTACTCTGGAACCCGCGTTCTCCCGCTGCCTAAATGACATCTTACTTCCTATGGCGGTGTCACTTTGCTCCTAATCTTTTTCCAAACATGACTCTGCCTGACTTTAATGCATCTGATGCATTCTGTAACCTGTTGGAGATGCTCATTTGGTCTTCAAAGCATGTCTAAAGCAGAATTATGCAGCTCTTCTGATGCAGAGAGACTCGGGTGGCGCGGCAGTGGATTTATTGATTCCTGTGAGTGAGTCAGAGAGTGTAATTCACCAGCATTTGATTGATGAGGAGAGCAAGTTCAAGCTGTACATGAATTGCAGTGTACGCTATTTTTGCTCTTCCACAAAACTTTGATATGGTTAAGCAGTTGGACTTGAGATCAACAGAAGAATCTTTTGTTCACGCAACATTTAAGATGATTTTGAATTGCATTTATTAAGCAATTATGTCCTGCTTTTTAAACTTTTTCAGAATTACCAAATTGCTGTTTATAACTGTATATGTTTAACTTATGTGCATTTATTCAAGTTGGTTTAGAACATGTAGCACTTCCGGCATTGTTGCTATGGTAGAATCTGTACATTGCCATTCATATAATATAATAGTGATCCAGAGTGATGCTCCAAGGAAAAGTCAGTCCAACACTTTAGCTGTCCATGTGGTGTGACATTAATAACCCAGACACACACTGATGAGCTGGTAGAAACTGTGTGTGTGTGTGTGTGCGTGACTGGTTTTAGTTTCTGGACTGCTGTTGTTAATGTGTGTTGTGTGTGTGCATGTGCCTTGTACCATGCTGGCTAAGAAAACCCGTCTTATTACCCTGACTCCATGACAACCGCTCCCAGGCTCCTAAGAGCCACAGACAGAAATGAAGAGAAACTAGAAGGTTAATGATCAGATGAGGTCAAAATCTCACATTGGTTAAAGATAGAGACTAACCATCACTAACATTATTGATGGATACCATGTTTACATAAAAGCATGTGATACTGCTAAATGACTACATAAAGTTACGGTATTACAGATTTGCTAATTTTATACAAGAAGTATAGCCACCAATATTTTAAGAAGTTCCTAAAATTCCAGATTGCACAGCAGAATTTTCCAGTTGAATCTTTGTGCATGACAGCCCCTACCAGCTTCTTTAGAATGACTACAGCAATTCTGTTTGAGCCTTTCCTCTCATTATTTTCCATATCTATGACTTGCACATTGTTAATGGGCTCAGTTCTGCCTCTCTTTCCAGAGACATTTCCAGTCTCTGGCCTCTAAGAAGAACATTGTCGGGCAAAATTATGAGCACCACATCCAAAACCTCCACAAAAAATCATGGCTGGTCCCTCTACAATAAACAAATAGCTTAATTTATCTTTATTAATTTATCTTGTCAATGGCAATATTCAGCAGCTGTACAAAAAAAATATAATAAAAATGTGTTTATGATATTGTGTACATTATATACACTAAAAATATCAAATGACAAGATCATTTGAAAACGTTATCACAGATGCCTAATGGAAGATAAGACACTTGAGAACATTTGCCAGCTGTCCATAATCACTCATAATCTCATAATTATGTTCACATAAAATATACTGTATCCAGAAATATAATGTACTTTTTTCCAATTTGATGGCGCACCACATGGAATATTGTTTGCTTTAATAAAAATAATTATGAAATCATGATGGGCCTACATGTTCTTTATGGACAGTAAGAATTGTGTATGGCAAGGCACCAGGTGTGGCCAGAAGGTAATTTTTAGCAATGTTCACAAATTTAAATGTAGCAATTTTATGCATACCTTTTATGCACAGATGTTTGCACTTTAGAAAATTCAGTTGACCATCTTTACCCTGTAGATCTGTTTTTCATGTCCAGATTTGAACTCCTCTGATTCTGAGCTGTAAAGGCAGGTGTGTGCGTGTCTGTGTTTGTGTGTTTTCTGGCTGGAGAGAGACACCATGTGGTGAGGATGAGCTCATCTGTAGCTGGAGTTTTCCTGTATTGTTACAGCTGACGTTCTTTCTCATAGGAACATGTTATTGCTCAGAATTTCCCCTATATAGCTCAGTGTTGAGTTTAAGGTTCAGCTTTTTCTGAAATTATTCTTTTCAAAGTGCTTAAAATTAAAAATAGAAAAAATAAGACTTAAGCAAAAGTCTCAATTTATTCTCTTATCTATTCTCATTAATATCTACCAAGAAAATTGAGATTTTAAAGCAGTTTTATTTCAGATTTTTTATTTACTTTGCATTGTTTATAAACTAAAAATTTAAATACTAGCAGAATAGACTATATTTTAAACAGATTTGAATATAACCTCTTTGTAAAACAAACAGATTGAAATAGTGCTCTTTATTTTGTATTTTAACACTTGTGCTTATTTTGTGTTTTCACTATTTACCATTTTGATTTTCACAGAGCCGTAAAGACTTAACATCATGTAAAGTTTGTTTAAGCATAATTGTGTGATTACAGGTGCACTGATCATATCAAAGTTTCAGTGGCTGAAATAAGTGACTGGCACATTAAACTGTGCCACTTGCCTTTGACATGGTTAAACTGACAGCAGATTGACTTGTTCTCAAGTGAGGCCAAAGAGAAAGGAAAGGTTCTGTCAGCAAGATGGCTGATGGTATTCTGCTTGCTTGTCGCCATGGTAATGATATTTGACTGACAGGCAGACAAATGCTCTGCCACCAATCATCACTCTGTCACCACAAGTAGTGTGTTCTATTGATCTTGCTTTAGCAATGTCTCTGTAACCGTCAGGAACTGTGTTCACAGGTTAGCTTTGCCACAGCACAGTATATGCACCATCCCGGAAACAAGCAGTGGCAACAGGCAGTTGATACCTTGAGGACCTATTTCTCACTCATCTGACCTTTAAAATGACCGTTATTGTTTTCTAATTGAGTCAGGTTAATTCAATTCTGTATTTTTGACTTGAATAAAGTCATTTAGATATGACCACATAAAGCACATTGTATTGTACTACCCTTTTAGCTTGTTAATAAAACATTGTATTAGTAGTTATTGTAGAAAGGCTGGGAATTCTTAGGAAAGATTCTCAGAATCAGACAGTTGGAATTAAACCTGTGTCTGCCATATGAGCACCAAGGCGTTGTGTTTGGAGTATGTGCAGTATTTGCTAGACCACGGCTCTGACAGTGTGAAGTAAATCGTATGTATATGTCTAAATTTAAATGACTATATTTAGATATATACATACAAATATATAAAATATTTCCTCCTGGAATTTCATAGCAGTCTGCAGCAGTATTTTTTGGCTCTTGAAAATCTTTATATTTGAATTTCTTAATTAATTGAGTTATGACCTGCGTGGCGTTTGGAACAGACTGCTGTATTTGCCTTAAACTTTGGGGATTTTGGGTGCATACATATGTGCATATATGTATGTGCGTGCATATTGACAGCTGGCCATGTTCGAGCAGGGCTTAAACCATGTGTGCTCTGTCAGGCTCGTAGCACCAGCTCTTTCAGGATTGATGAATTGCCTGCTTTCCTGATTACACCTTCAGTCACTTCCCAACAACACACACACACATGCTGGAAAAAAGGCCCAGTGCATTTAAAGTCTAGTCCAGTGGATGAGACTCCACATGTCTTCGGCAGATGCATTATGTGTGGATTTCGGGTGCCTGTGCTTTGACATTTATTACTTGAGCATTAAAATCTAACTCACATTGATTTTGTAACCCTCATTCATTTGACAGTCCTTGCTCCTCAACCTCTACTTTGTTACACTACAGTCTCTTTGAAGTTCAGCAGATTTTTGATGTCATTTATTTTTCATTGAGCATGATGGGTTGAAGGAAATATTTCCTAATTAGTGAAGGAACCCGTGTGAAAAAAAGCTATTTGCAACATCTGTGAAGTGATGGATTTGAATGTATTTTTTTTTTAGTGTTAATTTTATTCCAGTGGTTTTTCTTCTTTGGATTTATGAAATAATATGTATAAAAGCTGTAGACATTATACGTATGTGGTACATCTCACATACATGGTCTTAATATAAGCTGTGATTTTCTAACATTAAAAGAACATTATCATATTGATAAACCACCTTTTTGAATATTATATAATTAGGAGCTGGGCTTTTATCATTCTTATCTTTTCAACTTTTATCATTGTCTGTAAAGAACGTAAAGAATATTCAAATATTCAATAAACCCTATACAACTTAATACATGAACATATGTATCACATTAATCATAAAAGGCTGAACTTTGATATACTTTAATATGCTGCTCGATTGTTTGCCAATAAATTAAAAGATGTTTAAATAAGAGATGGTTCTTCCTGAGAGAAAGAGAGAGAGAGATGTTTCAGATTTACCCGAAGTTTGCAAAATATCAGCCATAGTGACAATGATTTTTGATTTTCCGGAACTGATATTAGTTCCCTTATTAAAGTATGTGCATCTGCATTTAATTTGCTCTAAATAATTGGAAAATGCAACAGAGCTTTCCAATTAAAGCGCCATTTTACGCTCTTTAATAATACCCTCATAATATTAGAGCTTATGAAATGACAGGTGAGCCAGTGTATGAATAAAACATAAAGGCTCGTAATAAGAGACAGAAAAAAATCGGAGACAGTTGTTGGGGGGCTTTTAAAATTGACTTAATTTGCATATATTAATCTCTTCTTTTCAACCTTATCGAATATTCTTGCGTATTTGAAGTTAAAGTAGTGATGACAGGCCAGGGTACGCTTCATTTTTCCACGGATTTATTGCTCCTATAATTCAGGATCTTTAATAAGCCAATATGACTGATCCTCCGAGTTCTGTGGAATTTCGTTAATTGTTCCAGATGGTGCTCACTGATTATGCAAAATGACTTCTCCGTTCCCTCCCTTTATTTTTTCACCATCCTCAGCCACACTGTTTTCTGATTGACTAACACAGAGAAAAAAGATTATTTTTGGGCCGGCACTTTCATTAGGAAGCCCCTCATCAGGTTTCAAACAAAAGTTCCATCTTATCTCTTGGTGCAGACCGTGTGCCGTGACTAGCGCCCAAGCTTGCGCTTGGCAGTCGAAGAGGATCCCATAGGCTTTTAATCGTGACTCTAATCTTGTGTAGCCCAGCAGCTCTCTCTACCCGTGTGGTCATATTTTACAATACCAAAACACTTTAGCCTGAAGGATTAGAGAAGGCACACTCAGCTAGCGACACAAAAACTCATCTGCTAAGTGTGGCTGCTCCATGGCTGGATGGCTAGCCTTGAGGAGCTAGTTGATTAAAACCCCCCAAAGCTAGGCCACCATTTTTCTAGTCCCCCTCTCTGATAGCCGAGGGCCCATTGAAAGTTCACCTTGATTCTGTTTAGCATCAGCTAAATTGCCCTAAATGAATTGTGTATGGATATTTGATGGGTGGTAGTGGTGGGGCTTGCAAGCAATAGACATAGAACAGATTTACAGCTGTGTTTTACTTTCGATGGGTACACGATTTAAGCCATGCAATTTCAGGGCAATAAAACCATTCTGAAAAGGAGCCAAGGACTTCAGGTTGGCAACAGGGCATGAAAGACTGCATACAGCTTCTTTTCCAAAAAAACCATTAATGATTTATTCCCATGGCCTACGTAACAGGAGCCTGTGGGGAATGCGGAGGGAGTTTACGACTTTGCTTGGCCCGTGTGCATGTCTCAGATAGCAAATGCCACTAAACCCAAGTCTGCTGTTGAATCCAAAAGTTCTGCT
>JAZGTJ010018683.1:0-11305 GCA_036877575.1 Botia almorhae | reverse complement strand
TTACCGAAGACAAAAAACCAGCATGAGTACAAACGGGATGAGATGCCACAGCATGACACAGCACTGACATCACAACCAACGTATAAATGCATCATTGACTCTATATGTACGCATATACACGTACATATATGTGCATATATACGTACATATATGTGCATATATGTACCTATAATATAGGAAAACGGCCAATTTTATATATGTCACATATATTAAAAACCTATATCAAAACCTATATTAAAACATATATGTTTATATAGGTTCTTTCCGTGTGGGATGTCACATGCTTGTGTCACTGTTCACAAACAAGATAAAAAAGAACATATTAAACATTAATTAAAAGTTAAAATATTGTCAATATAACATGTGCTCTGTCAGTATTTTCTGATGTAAACTATGACTACAGTTTCGATGACAATAATTGAAAATGCACAAGGCTGTCCTATTTCTGCATGGCATATATCTAGTGACTGATGTGGGGGTTAAACAAGTTGAACAATAAATGTGCCAAAGACTAAGAAAAACTGTAAACACTCCTTCCACCTGTGATTAGTCAGTAAAAACAGGTAGTCCCAAACTTATGTTGGTTGGGTAATTGTTTGTACATTCACATGTACATTTATTCTTTTAGCAAATGCTTTTATCCAAAGCGAATTACAAAGAAAGAGAGCATTGTGACCCACCCTTTGCAGCTATAACAGCTTCAACTCTTCTGGGAAGGCTTTCCACAAGGTTTAGGAGTGTGTTTATGGGAATTTTTGACCATTCTTCCAGAAACGCATTTATGAGGTCAGATACTGATGTTGGATGAGAAGGCCCGGCTCGCAGTCTTTACTCTAATTCATGCCAAAGGTGTTCCATCGGGTTGAGGTCAGGACTCTGTACAGGCCGGTCAAGTTGTTCCACACCAACCTCGCTCATCCATGTCTTTATGGACCTTTGTGAACTGGTGCGCAATCCTGATGAAACAGGAAGAGTCCATCCCCAAACTGGTCCCACAAGGTGGGAGCATGGAATTGTCCAAAATCTGAAGCATTCAGAGATCCTTTCACTGGAACTAATAGGCCAAGCCCAGCTCCTGAAAAGCAACCCCACACCATAATCCCCCTCCCACCAAACTTCACAGTTGGCACAATGCAGTCAGACAAGTGCCGTTCTACTGGCAACCGCCAAACCCAGACTCATCCAGCAGATTGCCAGATGGAGAAGCATGATTCATCACTCCAGAGAACGCGTCTCCACTGCTCTAGAGTCCAGTGGCAGCGTGTTTTACACCACTGCATCCGACGCTTTGAATTGCACTTGGTGATGTAGGGCTTGGATGCAGCTGTTCGGCCATGGAAACCCATTCCATGAAGCTTTCTATGCACTGTTCTTGAGCTAATCTGAAGGCCACATAAACTTTGGAGGTCTTTGGAGCGATTTACCCTGCAGAAAGTTGGCGACCTCTGCACACTATGCACCACAGCATTCGCTGACCCCGCTCTGTCATTTTACGTGGCCTACCACTTTGTGGCTGAGATTCCCAATTGCTTCCACTTTGTTATAATACCACTATAGACAGTTGACTGTGGAATATTTAGTAGGGAGGAAATTTAACGACTGTACTTGTTGCACAACTGGCATCTTATCACAGTACCACGCTGGAATTCACTGAGCTCCCGAGAGCGGCCCATTCTTTCACAAATGTTTGTAGAAGCAGTCTCCATGCCTAGGTGCTTCATTGCATACACCTGTGGCAATAGAAGTGATTGGAACACCTGAATTAAATTATTTGGATGGGTGAGCGAATACTTTTGGCAATATAGTGTATTTGTAGGAGTGAGTTGAGGTAGGAGGGTGAAGTCAGAGATTTAAGGGCCAGGGTCAGAGATTTAAATTTAATTCTTGTGGCTACAGGGAAACCAGTAGAGTGAGATCAGGAGGGGTGTTACAAGGGCTTTCTTCAGTTGATTGTTAGTAATGAATTTGTTGAAAAGTAGCAATATTTTTAGCAATGCCACAGTATACCACTCTTCATGGAAGTTTAATGGACATTGGTAATTTATCATTCCAAACATTACACACGTTAATCTGTCTTTAGAAATGTAAAAGATACAGCTACATGTATGTATGTCTTAAAACATATAGCTTTGCCTCTTTGTTGATCTTGCAGTGCTAATTAGTAATCATTACATTACATTAATTGATTTAGCTGACACTTTTATCCAAAGTGACTTACAAAGATGAGAGCAATAAACATTTTGCCTTAAGAACCAACAAGCCAAGACTACAAAGCTAAATTTACAAGCGGATATTGTTTTCAGCTACAAGTAAATAAAATAAAATAAAAAAAAATTTATTTTGGGAAAGAATGTCAGAGCATTATGGATTAGTCAGGTGTCTACAAAACAGGTGTGTTTTGAGCTGTTTTTGGTTTTGATGGTTTCAGCAGATCGGGTGGAGGCTGAAAGTTAATTCCACCACAAAGGAACAGAATAGGTGAATAGTTAGAATAGTTTTAGAGAGTGATCTGGTACCTTGTTGTTGGGGAACAATCAGACGTTAACTGATCATAGGTGGTGGGAGGGGACATGTCTGGAGGAGTGACTTGAGGAGGGAGAGGAGGGAAAGGTTTCAGTGACTGTCCTAAAGGCAAGGTGCTAATCAGTCATTAGTGCACAGTGGCTAAAGGTCAGTAAGCAGACCTCCCTGCCATAAATCACCCACAATGAGGCTTCCACACACCTCAGATAATTTCACAAACAAGCACTGATTTATTAAAAATTTACATTTTTAATTTTTTGTAAACAGGAAAAAAATTTTTGGGTAATGCTGCAATATTTTTGAGTAAAACAATATTTTGAAAACCAAAAACTTAATTTGTTCAATACAATGCTGTGTTTATTGTTAAATTATTTAAAAAAAAGATAACATTTAAAATTTTAATCAGAAAAACAATGTTACAAGGTTTAAACAAGGATGCCTCCACTCATGTGTTAGCCACATCAGGATCAATAGTTTGATTCCTACGGATAACACTTTGAATGCAGTGTAAGTCACTTTGGATAGCCACTATAAACCCAAACAAACAAACATGCATATTCAAATGCACGCAGACACACTCTTCTGCTGTTCTGAACTGAGATCCTTGTTGTTGATTCTGAGAGATTTGACAGCATTAGCTCACTGTCCGCCATGAACAGGCTATTCATTTCTTGATTGGCATTTCAGTTGATGTTGTCTGTCCATCAGTGTCATCTGTCAATGCTGTGCAGAGCTGCCTAAAAAACAATTTTCCTCCAGTTGTCCAAGAAATGGGATGATCTTAGCTTCAACTTTTTTGTATCTTCACATCAGCTTTGCCTTTAATTACTTGTTTGTCTTTTTTATTGAAAAGAACATTTTTGGGGACAAAAAAGGGCTGACCTTTTTTATCTGTCCTTGTATTCGTGTGAGTGTAATGATGACAAAATGGGATGTTAACTAATGATTAGCAGAAATAGTTGCAGTTAATTAGTTGGTCCTTCATTTATCGTTCCATTTGCACATTTTTGGAGCAATCATTATTAATTAGGGCCATCACGGCAAAAGGGGCGAGGTGGAACCCTACAGCCAAGTTAATCAGGCTGCAATGAAGGCTCCATTATGCTGTCGTGTCCCATTGGTCTGTGATCTATTAGCATTATCTAAAAGCAGTATCAGGATAAAAAAAAAACTATACAGGATGTAAATGACAGGCTTTGATGAGGGTCACTGATTATATCATTTTATGGGGTCACTGCTTATATAATGAAACCCCCTTTGCAGTTAGGTGTAGTCTCACGGTGTTGTCACAAAAACTATTGCAATTAAGCTGGAGGTGGTTAATACTGGTGTCATTAAAAGCATCTATAATTTTTTTGTTGGAACCCACACCACATTATTGCTTACACTCCAAACTTTAAAACCATAAAGAAGTGAGAGCATTCCTCACTAATAACCATGACAAGGGCACGAATCTGCATGCTGAGAGATCAATGGATTTTCAGGAGCTTTGGTTTTATTAATGAAAATGACTGTGGATGTAAGGTGATATTTGCTAAAGCAAGGTTATTGAGAGAGAAACAACCAAACACAGAAAATCAATTGCATAAATGAGAAAGATTACTCTTATAGAGCAGATATGAACATTAAAATAAACAAATCATTTTAAAGGAAATCAATCATATATTTAAAAAAGTAAACAGCCTGAATCACTTCGATCTCCCCTGTGGTTTGAGAAAACAAAGGTTTTTATTTGGCCATTGATGTTATGCCAGAATGTTTTACATGTGGAATAATAAATTGGCTCTGGTTGTGCACTCTTTATTATTTACAGCATGGAGTTTCAGAACTGTGTATAAATTCCCTTATAGAAAAGACACATGAACTGTGCAAAACGTGATTTGCAAAAATGTGATCACAAGTAAAAAACTACATGTTTGACATGTGATTCCATGGGGTTATTGTGGGAATATACATGGGATTCTAACGGGTTCTAAAACACAGGGTTCTAAAACCGCACATTGTACATCTGACCACATGAATTTCACCTGTGGAAAAACACGTGATTAAATGTACAATGTGTGGTTTTGAAATCCCATGTAAATTCCTACGGGAAACCCATTGACTCACATGTGAGTAACATTTGCGATTTTTCTGTAAGGATTTAAATGTTAACAGACAAAGAAGCTCAGTATTTGCTCTTGTTAATGTTAATGGAAACTGTCAACTTTTATTTTGGGCTTTTGCTGGTAAGTGTTTCTGGCTTGGTACTGTATAGGTGTGTGTAACATGTGTGTAACAAGGTCCTTTTCAGCTTTTATTTTTTTCATACACAAAGCAGGTTTTTTTTCATCGTGCTTCTACCACCAACCAATCCAGCTGACATAATTGCATCAGGGATTCAGAAATACAGACCTGTAATTTAAAGGATGAGAGCGAGTAAAGAGCCAGGGACAAGAATTGATCTCAGACAGGTTCGTTTACCATAAGCAGTGCACAGGTTATAACACTGTGACAAGACAAAAAGATAACACAAAAAGTTATTAGTAGTATAATTCTATACAACCTGCTTTGTTCAGAGGCTGTAAATTATACTTAGGACACATAAATTCAATCTCTTTGTTTAACGCTAAGCTGCAACTATGTAAATACTGCAGGTACAATTGCAAAATACAACTAGTATATCTCAAGAGTTTAGCCAAATAGCAACAAAGTGTTTGAATCATTTGAATGATTAGGAGACATTACAGATGGTTCTGTGCCCACTGGCCACTGATACTTCAATCACAGACATGCATAATTCTAGAGGGAGAGACATTAAGTGTCTGTAAATATTTGGAAACTTTATCTACACTTGAAATGTATGAATGTCATTACATTATATAAAAACAGTGTAATCTCCCAACAAGTGCCGTTAAAGATTTTCTTAGACAACAAACTAAATCAAAATTACGTACAATAATAAAATGTAGCTGCAAGCAGTGATGACGGGCCCAAGCACTACAGCTTCATTGCCACCTGGCGCTCAGATAATGATGTATAGTTGTCACATGCATTTAATTCCAAAAACAACTGAGGGCTATTTTAAAGTCTGTTTAAAGTAATTCTGATGTAAGTGGAACATTTGCTGCCAGTTGGTGGCACTATGACTGTGACTCACAATAGCCACATCATTGTGATCAATTCACAACACCAAACTAATTTTCCAAGTTTGATGTAAGTTCCCAAATGCACACAGAGAATATGAAACACCTGTTTTTTTTTCCATAAATGTATTGCCTGGCCATGGCAACACCGTTTGAGATATTAATAATCCATTCACAATTTAGCACCTTTAATGTCTCCTTTTTTCTGACAAAGTTACAAATGACTTTAAATGATGTTGTAAGTGGCACAGTTCCTTCTGCCAGTTGGTGGCACAAACATTGTGATGCACAATAGCCACATCCATGTTATCAGTCCCTGGGATCAAACATACAGCTCAAATTTAATAGAACTCAATCACACAATGCATGGAGAAGATAGATATAAGCCACTTCTTGTTTTTTGCCAGAAATATATAGCCTTGCCATGACCACACTGTTTGAGATATCAATACTCCTTTCACAATTTAACATTTTCATTGTCTTGGCATAATATTTGCCAAACTTGGTGAGTATTTAAAATTTCAGAGCCTGTATTTAAAAATTCAGAGAAATTGACAATGGCTGACTTCCTGTGGGCAGAACTAATCAATATAATTTTAAATGTTGTCCGGTTTGAAGAGAACAATACGTGTACCAAGTTTGGTGACCGTAGGCAAAACTAACCCCATCCCTTTGGTCAAAAAGGGTGCTACAGAGTCCCCCACCATGCCCATGTCTAAGCGTTTGCCCACACCTAACAGCTGACCACTATGATCTGTGTGCTAAATTCCATGCCATTTCGCGTCTCAAATACACCTGAAAGTGGCTTTAAAATTTAACACATTTCCATGCAACAATATTTATAAATACAATATTTAAGTTATCAAAAAACCTTTTAGAACTTTGTATCAGCCCAGTCTCTACATTTTTTTAGCATGTCTGAACTAAAGTTTGTTTTAAATGACACAGTTGGTGGTGCTATAACCATGACTCACAATAGTCATATCAATGTCATCAGCCCACCACAATAAACATTTTTGCCAAGTGTGACGTAAATAGCTCAATGCATGGTGACCTGGTGTAGGCTAGAGAGGCATTGAGAATCATGCAGTAAAGGGTGTATAATATTATTATTTGCCTTTTTTAAAGGGTTGTGGTGATAGTTATTATGGAAATGTGTGATGAATTTGTTGAGGGTTACCAAAGCGTCAGTTAATAAGATGGTGGCATGTGGTTATTGCTGCATTTCACTTACACACTTATTATTGATCATATTTAAAGTCATATCTTATAATGCATCCATAACAAGATATAATTGTATATGCTTATATAATATATAACGTATATTGCTTGAAATAAAAACTTGAAAATATTGATATTAAAAAAAGTACTGAGAACCCAGCTAACACACGCAATTTATTTATACTTTTTGGCAATTTCATGACTAATTGGCAACGTAACTGCAACATCACAGGCACGTAATTTCATTATTTTGCTTTTCATTATATTACGTTGTCCTAACGTTGCAAGGTAACCAAACAATGTCCATTTATGTAATATATTTATGCTATTTTGGTAATTACATGACACATTAACATTAATTGACAGTACTCAGTGTTGCTCTGAAGTGAGACATTTTATTTCACAACAACTTATATCAATGTCTTAGGAGTTATGAAAATAACATTTTAAAAATTATGTGAAAATATGTGCTTTGGCGATAATGCGTGGTGTATGTTACGTTATGTGAAGATGTGAAGAGTATATGAAAAAAGTACCTAAATTTCCCTTTCAGTCAAGTCACGTTTAATGTTACGTCAATAAACCTTGTTCTAAAAGAGTTTATTTTCTCAGAATCACTGTGGAGACTCCCCACCGGGTCATTCCCTGTGGACCTCCTAGTCCTCTGCAGCATTGGGATTAAGCTGTTGGGTGGTGGCGGTAATTTCCAAGTAATTTCCACGCAATTGGTTCCTTGTTCCTTTTTTCCCAGGAGGGGAAAGAAGAAGTCGCTGTGTCTCCTGTCCAAGCCTGTAAGCCTATGGCAGCTTGCTGCCAAGCTTACAGTGCTGTTGAACAGGCGGCCTCCCCCTGCTGCCATGGCGATTTGTTCGCAGTGATTGACCTGAAGGATGCATACTTCCATGTCTCAATTCTGCCTCGACACAGGCCAGTACAAGTACCAGTACAAGATTCTCCCCATTGGAGACCAAAGTCGTGGAGGCTGCCCTTGCCCCATTATGGGAAGTGGGGGTTCAGATTCTCAACTATCTTGACGACTGGCTCATTCTGGCCCACTTTCAAGAGCAGTTGTGCGAGCACAGGGAACTGGTGCTCCGGCACCCCAGTCACCTGGAGCTTCAGGTCAACTGGGAAAAGATCAAGCTCTCCTCAACACAGGGCATCTCTTTTCTCTGTAGGGAGCAGGACTCGGTCACTATGGTGGCGCGCCTCTCCACAAGCACACATGGTCACAACTGCGATTCCTGAATATGTTCAGAGTCAAGACAGTGGTCCCACTGAAACACTTTCAGTGGCTCAACAGCCATGGTCACACTGCTCGTCCTGATGTATATGAGACCGCTGCAGCAATTGCTACACAAACGAGTCCCGGTATGGGCATGGTGCTGCGGCACACACTGTGTGGTTGTCACACCGTCCTGCTGCCAAACCTTTAGCCCTTGGTCAGACATTGCCTTTCTACGGGCAGGGGTGCTCTTAAAACAAGTGTCCAGGCACGTTGTTTTGACAACGGATAAACCAATAGACTATCCGTTGAGCATAGGTGAGCATTACGTGAGCATTACTTGCATTGCCTCCCCCCGTGATAGGGGGAAATAGGCATTCGTACTCCTTTGAAGTGGTTTCCTAATGGTGAAATCTACATTGTGATTCCTCCAGCACCCGTCAGTGGGCAGGAACAGCAGCGGAGCCTCACGCCAGGCCCAGTAATTATGTGTATGCCACTGTGGTGCCCCACTTGTAGTGATTCCACGATACGTTTTCCCTATCAGTGAACCCATGTCTTTACCTTGGCACTGTACTGTTGCCAGTCCATGTGGACAGTGAGCTGTCCCAGTAGATAGGACCTGCACAGAGACATTTCCCATAGGTAGTACTGCTTGGTCAGTCTATACCTCATGCTCAGCGACAGTGTCCCGGACTGCGCCAATCAGCTCGACCAGCTAACATGCTACCGGGCAGACAGAGTTGTCGTCATAAGAGGTAAGACCCACGGTGGCGGGTTTTGTGTTTACATCAATGACGCCTGGTGCCGCAATGCTGTTGCGATCTGCAAATACTGTTTACCAGTGGTGGAGTTTATGGTTATTAAGTGCCAGCCGTTCTATTTACAGAGGTAATATAAAGCCATACTGGTTTTCGCTGTGTACATCCCTCCCACCTCCAATGGCAAAAATAGGAGTGAGGCACTGAATGCCCATGAGGAACTGTACCAGCACATCAGTGAGCAGCAGACTGCCCACCCAGATGCTTTTCTCATCCTTCTTTGTTTAAAGTTGTCACCTGAGTGCTTTGTTACCATTTCAAGGGGCTGCCCCTCCAAATGGCTATAAATGTAATGTATGTTAATTTTAAGTCAGACTCTGACCTGTAGAGTCGTGTTCATCATTTTTCTGCAATAAAGACTGCTGAAGAGAATCCAACTGGATAAATTTTCCAACAACTGTTTAAAGATGGACTATTAAAGCAGAGCAGGATTTACAAGCCTGCTCCGAGTGCACTGACTGAATTGTTTTTGAAGCTGCAGCCACTAATCTGGATGAGCTCACAGACACTGTAACCTCATATGTCAGTTTCTGTGAGGATATGTGCATCCCTACCAGAACAATTGTATCATTCAATAATGATAAACCATGGTTTACGGCAAAACTCAAACAGCTTTGTCACACCAAAGAGGATACTTATAGGGGTGGGGACAAAATCTTCTATAACCAGGCTAAAAACAGATTAATAAATGAGATCAGAATGGCTAAATAACATCCTACATACTGTATTATAAAACTGTTTTCCTTATTTTAATTCTGCAATGGTAGCTCCTGTCACCAAGACACATTCAAATTCACTTGTGTGTGTAAACATAACATAAACATCTATCTAAACAAGCATAATGTTAGCAGACATTGCATAAGATTAAATATAGTAAATAAGTACAGAGGAAAATATATTAACCAAAACCCAAAACTACAAGGTAAATAATGTTAATTAATCTGAGGTTGTTGGTCTTTTGTCATATAACTGACTAGAGTCGGAGAGCATACAAAACATATACATAGACATTATGTGTGCATTTTTCCTACATTTTCCTATATAAAAGTCATATATTTGTTGAGAAGTATTAAGTGTCTCACCTGATAAAAGGAAATGTCCTATTGGAGGAACATTCATGACGTAACTGGACCATTTTTGGTTATCTTGTAACATTAGGAGATCATAAAGGTGATGTTGTAAATTGGTAATTTAATGGTAATTTAATGGAAGTTATGTGCCTGTGATGTGGCAGTTATGTTACCAGTAAGTTATGTTATTACCAAAATAGGTTGTATGTATTACGTAACTGGACCATTTTTGGTTACCTTGTGACGTTATAAGAAATTACCTAACTGGTACATCATGTGTTAGCTTGGTCCAAGAGTCTTTGAGATCAAAATAAGGGCAACAGGACAAAGGGTAATGCTATGGTCACAGCATTCATCATACTTCCCAAAGATAAGGAAAATACACCTTGAGGGAAGGGTTGTTTTCTTTCTTTATGTGAAAACCTTTTTATCTAATAATTACGCAAAATTAGATAATAGTCCCATAACCAGTAAACAATGTTTAGAGTAAGCACTGCACATATACCACAAAAGAAATGATTCAATGCACAGTCCTCAGTAAGGCTCGTGTCAGAGAAACTGCCATGCAGGTTTAAATTTGGCCTATGTCATGCCTCAGTGTCATTTCCTCTATGTTGCATAACAATAGCCTAAATTTATGTTTTGTTTCTATTTCAAAAGCTGTTATGCTATATGGTTTTAGAAAACTTGAAACAAAATATACGAGTCATACAGATATAACGGTAAGTCAGACTCAAGACACTTATGTTAGTAAACCAAACAGGCAGATTTATTTAACATAAATGAATATAAATGCAGGTGAGTAATGGCAAATATGAAGGCCTTTAGCAAACAGATAAAGATGCTGACAGATGTAATCTCTTTTACCAGGCTTGGGTGTTCGTAGGGAGAGTTCATAGGTGACTGGGTTTACTTGATGAATTATGGGGAAGGGACCAATGAATCTGGGTCTTAGCTTCTTGCAGGATGTCCTGAGTGGAGAGCCATACCTTCTGTCCTGAATGGAAAGTAGGAGTGAGGGCTCCCCTGACCAGGGGAACATAGGAGGATTCAATTCAACTTTATTTGTATAGCGCTTTTCACAAAAGGACATTGTTACAAAGCAGCTTTACATGTATGATAAATGTACACAGAACACAAAGACAGACATACAGACAAACACACAGACAGACAGACACACAAAGAGAAACAGGTAGGAGAAACAAGTGCATGTTATGTAATCAATTAAGGGTTATGAATAGATAGTTTGAGTAGAATTTAAAAATGTGCAGAATTAAAACTGATTTCAGCAGCCTCCTGACGGGCAGTACAAGGGCAGAT
>JAZGTJ010018682.1:0-11307 GCA_036877575.1 Botia almorhae | reverse complement strand
AGCCCACGTGTGGACTAAAAGGACACTTAGCGTGGAGGATTTTTATTCATAACGTGTTTTTAAGCCGAGTTTATTTTCAGCTAAACTCGGCCCCGTTTCACCTCATGTTGGACTTGAACAGAAAACAAGGACAAAAGAACAACAGAAAGAAAAATAAATGTTTCCACGCAAAGCCAGTTGTACTCCTCACCTGTGCGCAGCTGGTTGCGTGTTTGTGTGTGTACATGTGTGTATGCGTGTGTGTGTGCTGCAGTCTGGGTAATCTTGTTTAATGTACAGATACACAGAATAAATTCAGACTTTTATTCTACAAACAAAACCTCACCTCAAGCTGTTTTCTTTTCCACTGTAAAACAACCTGTTGAAATGAAAATTTGAATAGCATAGAAGTTTAAAAATTACATTTATAAGCTGGTCGTTGCTCATGTTTGGTTCTTTGTTTCAAAGTGTGCACTACAAATGGTCCGGTACATACATTTTTGCTGGTTTCCCAGTCTGATGAGGTTGCCTGCTTAGCCCATTTTAGAGGGTCTTTTTGGTTGACCAGATAAATTAGCTGACTTCAAGTTTTACCACACTGGGAAACCAGCTAAGGTTATCTTAAACTAGCTGAGACCAGCAAACCCACTTAGGCAAGTGGGTTAGCTGTTTATAAAAAAGTGGGTAAAGATGTTTACTTTGTTTATACCTGTTATACCTTATTTGTATTTGTTTGAGAATGAATAACACTGTCTAACATCCTCCAGCACTTTATGTAACATGTATTAAATGCATTATCTGGATTGCGGAAAGGCACCAGCCCACAATCCTGCGTCGATCGGACGCTCAGATGTACATCCGCAAGGAGGGATGTGATGTGCGTGTTTGATGTGGAGAGAGACTGCGAATGGTCTCCGGATTAAAAGCGAGATTGATCTGGGTGTCAAAGAGAGATAAGCACACGCCCAGTTATTGAGGAGGCGTGACATTGATATCAGACCGCGCGCACATCCTCAGATGTTCGGCGTGTGCTGAACTCCTGTAATAAATGGCGACGTCAAAAACCTATTCTAATATTAAATGAGCAATTACACCCGAATGACGGAGCCGGGAAGGGAATCGCTTGATGGGTAGCTTTCCGGAAACCTTTTTTATTTTATTTTAAAGTTCAAATTTTACCCATTTTCTTTTTTTGTTCCCCAGAATCTCAAATATCTTCCGTGCCGTTGCTCTGTAAATCATTTTTGACTCAATGACTAGCAATTATCTGTCATGGAGATAACAGTGCACAGACTGGCTCTAGTATTGAAGGACTTCACTGCGCTTTGCTCTTTTCAAGCTGCTAAGCACTTTTTTTGCCAAATGTTATTGCCTACCTATGCAGTCTCTCGCTCTCTCCCTCTGTCAGCCCAAGGGGACGGCTGAATGTCATTAACAATAACAGAATCCACGTGACTGTAATATTTTGCAGAGCTGGTATTGACACCGAGATGATTTACTGTAGTAATGATGGATTGAACTGGGCGCCGGGGCCCGTGCATGCAGGGACTTGTGTTCACTGCAGAGAGATTTGCCTCAATTCTATCAGTTCTGTTGCAGTGGATTTTTCAGGAAAGAGGAACGTGTGGGAACGACCCTCGCTGTGTTTTAAACTGTGTTGTCTTGCAGGTTAGGTTTGAGATTTGACTCTTAAGGGCAAGTGGATGGGTATGATTCAAACCTACATCTCCTACCCGAGCACCACGGCTCAACGTGTCTTGTGCAGGTTTATTTGCTGCTGAGCCACAGCTTTTACGTAGTTTTTTAATTTTTTATGTACTACTATTAAAAAACATTCTGCCTTAAGTTCATCTGGTTAGGGGGCAGTTGTGGCCTAATGGTTAGAGAGTCAGACTCATAACCTGAAGGTCACAGGTTCTATTCTCAATGGCGGCAGGAAACACCTGAGGTGCCCTTGAGGAAGCCCCCTTATCCCCAATTGCTCCCTGGGCGCTGCAGTGAAAGGCTGCCCACCACTCGGCCTGTGTGGAGAGGTCAAATTCTGAGTATGGGTTACCATACTTTTCACGTCACTTCAGTTCTGACCTCAATATTATAGTGCTACTCGCTTTACCAGCCCCTGACTCTCCCAGAGTTTCAGGGCTGATGTGGTGATGGAGCGCTATAGCGCAACAGATGCGGGAGGGCGGGGCTTACTTTGAGTGGCACTTGTGAAATGTGCTCGTTGTCACATCACTGAAACTTCCGGTGACCCTGAGCGGTATTTCATTGTATCCAGCGGCGGTGACAGCCAGAGGAGCGAGCGGGGGACGGGCGGCAGACGCGTGCTGAGCGTGAGGCACTTTAATCAGGACCGTCTTCCAATCTGACGTCCTTCATTGACGTGCTGTCACAAAGACGCCTCAGTCAGCAGCAACGCGGCACGCAGCATTCTTTACCTGCGACGGGGGGGCTCCGCTCGCAGCAGGAGCGCGCAATTGGGCGGCTGGTGAGACAAACGAAGGGAAACCGGAGTGACGGAGAGGAATCGGAAGTACGTAAAGATGAACGGAACTTTCAGGCCGCTGTTTAGAATTGCACAAGTGATGATAAACCGGCAAAACCTCGCGAGAGCTCTCGCTGCCGCCGCGTGCGTTACAACCAGCGGCGCGTTTAACACAATAAAGCATAAGGCGGAATATCAGTGACAGCTCGCGCGCACACACAAAAACACACACACGCACTTGCTTTTTGATATACATGAAACATGAACATTAAAGCCCCGAGGGAATGAAATGTAGTTTTCCAGTTGAAAGCCCCCGCGAGGCGCGTCCTCGTCCGGTTGACATTTTCCGCACCCAAAAACCAAAGTTTCCACAAACGCTTGGAATGATCAATTTATTTTTTATGTCACCGTAGACGAAATGCGAAACAGCGGCGTGGTACATTTTGGGCTGTTTATTTGCTGTCCGGTTGCCAGGCCTTCTCGTGTTTGTGTCCATTATTTTTAATGGAAGGTCACACGTTCCCCTTAAATGCCATTAACCTATGCGCACCGTAGTTCTCCATAGCCCGGAAACGAATCAATGAAGGCGATCTCGCTCTGGCTAAATAGTTTTTATGGCGGTGATATATCGATGCGGGGACATTGATTTAGGCCTTCAGGCTGAAAAATGTTGAACAATATTTAAGAGGCAGAAGGAAAGAAAGAGACAAGGACAAATCACAGAATGATCTCCCTTTTTTGTGGGCAGTGGTGTCGTCAGATGCTCTTGTGTTGTCCGAGGTTCTAGTCATGAATTTTGAAATTATGAAATTTTATAATTATCTTTCATTTGTGCTCCATGTCTTTTTGAACCTGTATGCTGTTGAAATGTTTTTTAAATCATCACTCAGCTCATTTTAACACTAAAAATGATTTATAATAACTGGGTGACTCCAGAAAGTACCAGAAAAAACAAGGCCATGTGATTACAATGGCTTCTGTGGGTGTTTTCATATAAAGCACATGGCTTCAGAACAGTTGAAATATAGCAAATATTTCGTATAGATTACATTTATGATGCTATGATTGTTTTTTGTCTTATTTTTAGAGTTTGACACTATAAACTGTTGTTGTATTTCTAGATTTCGAATAAACAACTCTACTTTTTTGTTCTAGAGAAAAAAATCAGCATACAGGTTTTCAATGACATGAAGAGTGAGTAAATAGAAGCTTTATTTTTGAGCGAGCTGTTCCTTTAATTATTAATCACCACTTGAAATAAGATCTTTATCTCCTGAAAGCACAGAGTGATTCGCTGTGAGCGGTTCCGATGTTCCGTTCCACAGGCGGCGTTTGATTGATCTGTGTGGACCAGAACCGTGTCAGATCGGACCCTATTAAAATAAACATCTCGCCGCAGAAGAAAATGGGTTAACCGCCTGAGAAAGTTAGACGTCTGATTTATTTTCGTGTCAGGCAGAAGGCTCTCTAAATGACTTCGATTAACGCAGAATGCTCCCGCAATTAAAAATCCAAAGCTATCATGAATTTTTCATACTGGGAATGTTTAAGCTAATTATGTCTCAAAATGGAGCTCTTCGCCGCGGCGCGCCACAGTCGTCTGACATTGACGGCCAATGTCACTGTCACACGGTCGTTCAGAGCAACACTTCTAATCATCAGCGCTACTTAGTATTCATGTCAGTGTTTCTGTCTTTTCTCACACTGTCTTCCGTTCTCCTGCGCCGGCCAGACTGTCGCTTTTAAAAGTGCTTGTTAAATTGTCATCTTCGTACAGTGACATCAGTTGTCATATTAATGTTTTAGTTCACCGAGAGTTGCCGAGGAGCATTTTCACAGTTTGAAAGGTAGACAGGGTGTTTCAGAACAACGTTTGGTCAACATTTTAATGGCGAAACATCGGCAGCGCTTTGTCAGCCCTGATAAAACAACTGGACAGCTCTGATGACAACATCTTACAGATTTCATCATAAGGAATCATGAACTGTGGTAATATATTATTCAGAACGTTTTACGGGCCCAGCGTTGCCGTATGAGGAGATAACAGATCTCACACACAAATATTGAGCGACGGCGCCTTTCTGCCAAGGCCAAAGAACAGAAGCGAAGACAATTTGTATAATGTTTTATTGGCTTTGAGGAATCAATGCCTATGAAATATTCATAGACTTGGATTTTGCCAAAATTATGACTGACAGCTTCCCTCCCGCAAATGAAGGGTTGTAGCACAGTAAACAAAAGCGAATTCTCTAAATGAAAATGATCAGATTATTATGTGTGTAACAGCTCTCAGTATTTTGCCAGCCGACCGTAGCATGAATTATTATATTTTTTAATTCCGCGGTAGCTTGACATTGTGTGGGAGCGGTTTATTACAAAATTACATGCCCCTATTATGAACAAAACCCTTTAAAAAGCAAGGCGCACAATTGCATTCATCTGCCTCGTTTGCGATCGTGAATTAAATAAATTGCTTGACACAAACACGTGTTGTTTCTTATGGTGCATTGTTTGGCCTTTCAATTGTCCCCTCATTAAAAAGAAAATCAGTTTCAGTGCTTGTATAATAGTAAAACGCTTTATAAGAAGTGGGCGGCTGCGTCCGTTTAGCATGCGGTTTTGTTTAAACGACAATCATGTGCGTTTTAAGGAGCCATTGCGAATGTCGCGGAGCGGACAGGGGTCTTCAAACGGACCGTGGCGCTGGTGAGGTAGACTGCAGGAGTTCGTCTCTGCCCGTCTTCGCTTTTTTTGCTTTACCACACTGCAAAGTTATGTACGGAGGTGACACTTCCCCGTTACTCTGAATAATTAATTAGACGTGATGAATTATTCCGTTCTCAACGCTACCATCAGTGTTACAATCATCGACGGTACACACACACGTACACGCACTCTTTTGCGTGTGCATGGTGAAGATTAAATTTTTACAGCCCTTCTTGATTAGTATTCAGATGGTTCCACTGTGTGTTTCTGAAGGTTCTAGTGGACAAAAGTCACACACAAAAAAAAGAGTCAACCCAGACTGGGTGTGAGGAGGTGATCTTTCATTTCCTGATATACGCAGCTCTCTGTGAGCGCTCAAGAGCTGGTTTGTCGTGGCTGAGAAGAAAAACACAAAAGCTTCATATAGACGGAGGAACCCTCATTTGCCAGAGCTCTGGCCTGCTTTAAACGTCTCTTCTTCATGAGATGAACAGGTCTCACTGTGAGCAATGTGTACAATTGCCACAGATTTATGGCTGAAACCAAACTCTCATTCGGCTCCTCAGTTCACAGCACAGGAGTCAGACATACCTGGCTTTCCTTGTCAAAATCATTCCAGTGTACTGAAGCAGCAATTCCCTACAAATTCCCATAGTACACTTCTGAAACTAGTTGGCTGTTTTCTGTATTAACAGTCTTATTTACTCTATATTGGCTGTTTTGTCATAAATGCATTGTATGTCCTAAAGGAATAGTTTATCCGAAAAAGAAAATTCTGTCATAAATCTTAAACTTAAGTTCTGGTCTGTTTTTCACTATTTATTCTAACTATAAAGAGAAACCACTTTCTTTAACATTTCACCCTTTTTACATCCCACAGATGAAAGAATTAACTATTCCATAAACAGCTGTATAATGAAGGTAACTGGTAACCAAAACAAGTCATACCTGAAAGATACTAGTCAAGATGTGGTAGAATGTTGTTAATTCATCAGTGTCTCAATGTTTGGTTCTTGTTAGTGCCCATATTTATGTTTATTAGTATGTAGATTATAGAATTTAGATTATTTACACCCATAGAGTTACTTCATATTCCAAATCTATAAATCTGTTCTTATTTATTTAGTCTTTTTCTGTCTATTCTCACAAGAGAATACAAACTGGACATTTTGAACGTTCAAAATAAATAAAATTAATTGTTTTTGCTACTTAGTCAAACATTTATACAACCTAAAATTGTTAGCTGGAACTGCACTGTCATTTTCAAATCTCTTCAGGCTGGTTTTGCCAACGTTGTTGGACATCTTTTGGAGTCTTCTACAATAATACGAGTCTTTTGGATGTCACCCCTGTGGAGGGATTAAAGGCAGCAGAGAGTAACTCTCACTAAAGTCTGTACTCGATAACTGTGGTCTAAGGGTTTTGTTTTTGAATCACTTGAGACTCTTTGAGTGGTGGACCGTGTGTGTTTGTGTGCGAGTCCGTGTGTGCGAGTGTGTGTGTTTGTGTGCGTGTTTGTGTGTGTGTGCTTCGAGAGCAGGGCGAGAGAGGTGTTGATGGCCTGGCAGGCAGGAAGGGAAGCCATAGCCACAAAGATGGTGGCAAAAGAGCCGACAGAGCTGATCCTGATTGGCCTCCCAGGGAAACAGAGGGTCTGGTGTAGAAAAGAAAAATACAGTAAAAATTTGTGCGCGTTTAATGAAATATAGTTGATGAAAATGAAAATTAGCCCATGAAGAACTTGCCCCCGAGGCATCCTGGGTGTATATGACTTTCTTCTTTCAGCCGAACACATCTTGGTTATGGTAAAGAATGTTCTGGCTCTTCCCAGCTTTATAATGGCAGTGAATGGTGCCCGAGATTTTAAAGCTCCAAAAAGTTCATCCACCCATCAGAAAAGTAATCCATACAGCTTTAGGGGGTTAATACATGCCTTCTGAAGCACAATGATATATCTGTACAAAAAGGATTTCTTAGATTATATTTAGTGATTGATGTGATGTGATTGAATGTCATCATATCTGTATGTACACCCAACATGGCGGCACGCAGACTCCACGTTTATGACTTAAAATCTCATTGGTTCTCATGTCTCATGACTGCGTGTTTTGTCACGACCTTGATGCATAAATCTTAAGTCTAACGTTTTAGAAAAACATTCTGCTACATTATTGCGAGAATGTTTTTGATAATGTTGAGAGAACGTTTAGAGAACATTTTGGGAATGTTCCCTGTTAGCTGAATTCAATGCATTGGGCAGCAGTGCTGTAGGCCATGTGAAGGGACCGGGGGAAGCAAATAAAACCCCCAGCTGTCACCTCAGGTTTCATCACACCCAACACAAACACACGCTGCTGCTCTCTGACTGCAGCACACACCTGGTTCCTCCCCAGCACAGGACAAAGTAAAACCTCATGTTGAGAGCTGTCACCGAAGGCTACATGCTCCTGCCATCTGAAGCGCTTTGACTCATATGTTCTCTTGTGGTTCTTGTGGGTTTCTTTGGGTCTGGAGACCGAGCCCATGGTCTGCTCTCCATTCAGTGGATGTCAATTTGTGCAGCTAAGCAGAATGATCTAAGCACAATAGCTTTGCACGTGTACCAGAATCTATTTGACGCTGAGTTGGACGCACATTTGGTTTTGGTTAATTCGGTGTGAAGCTGTTTTCTAAATGTGTTGCGTAATTAGTATAAAAGCAAACTGGCTTAATTTGCTACGATAAACCACTGTTGATAACCTTTGATATCATTAACTAATTAAAATATTTCTCATCACTGCCTGTCTGAAGAAACTGACTTTGATGACTTCACATTCCATTGTAATGCATTCACACACGGTGGCAGGTGTGTGTGTGTTCAGTTCGGCAGTAAAACAGAGCAAACATCAGTAAAAAGTGATGTCAACAGGGCTTTATCCATTTGTGAAGTATACAGCTACAGCACAGTGCCGTACAATACAGCTACAGTAGCGAACATCTGCTACAACCATGACTGGTAATGTGCATGTAGGGCGACATCAGTGTTGTGATAAACAGGAGGTGATTGGTTAGGAAGTGAGAGCAGATTGAAACAACCCCACAAGCTCAACAATTAATCCTGTAACTGCCTCCTTATTAAGGAGGTGCTCATTCTGGGATGTCTTCTTATCTAAATATATGTGTCTTTCTTTGCGTGTGGGTGCTCTAAAGGTCAGAAAACTTCACTGAAATAGGCACAACAATTAATGAGATCCCCACAGCTTTGTATTGAAAAAAACAAAACAAGGTATTGTAATACCGTGATGCTTTGTGGTCCTTTTTATTTGTTCTTGACGTTTAGAGCGAGCAGCAAGCACAACCGAGTTCTGAAAATCTGTACAGTGTTGTTTAAGCGGAGCACTTTGCCTCTCGTCCTACTTGCTGCCCCGCGCAGGCGATAGTTGCGCGTGGTTTTCCGCGAGGAGAGGGAGTTCTGGCTTCTGATTGGTGGAAAGCTGTTGAGCAGCGCAGTCATGGATCAGAGCAGGTCAGAGTGATGTGTCCCAGAGGATGACTGGCGTAATACAAGAAGTCAGGGGGCTACGAAGCATCTTTCCTGCACTTCACCATCGCTGTCCCTCTTTCTCAACTGACAGTAAAGGTCAGGGCATCTTCATCCTCTCTCTCTCTCTCTCTCTCTCCACTGACAGGTCTTCCTGTGGGAACACTCCTCGGCTCATCTCACTGACACACGAGGCTCATTATTAATATTTAATTAATATTTTGCAGCGGTTCTTAACGTGGCTCATGCTCTCATCTCGACTCAAGACACATCAGTGTCATCGGGCTCAGCTCAGATTCAGAGCTCCTGCTCTCTCTGTGGGACAAAACATGATGCTCAGCTTAAACTCTGGAGTCATTAGTGATTGTTGCGGAATGTTACTTATAAAAAGTAAAGTGTTGCAATATCGAGTTATTCGTTAGAGAAAAGCTGCATTGATTGTATTTTTTATGGAAAGTAGGGTGTTACTTTTTTCAACGACACCTGATTTAGACTCTTAAAGTAAACATACGGTGCTTTGGCCGATGTATTTATTCTATATATATTGCTATATTCTGTGCGTTAAACTTGACACACTTTCGAACCTGGGAGCTCCAGAGCAAAGCAAACACGCCACTGAGACAATATTGAAATTCTGTGTTGTATTTTCAAGTGTTTCATTTACGTTATATTTTACATTTATGCGTTTGACAGGTTGCTTTTACCCAAAGCAACTTACGGTGCGTTTAAGTCACAAATTTTGTCAGTCTATGTGCTCCCTGGGAATCGAACCTGCAACCTTTGAGCAGCTAACACGGTGCTCTACCAACTGAGCTGCAGGAACTCATGTCAAAGATTTCATTGTAATTGTCACATATAAAGTATATAGAAAAAGTAGCATCAATATTTTAATGTAAATTACTGTATTTTTGTTCTTTTGAACGTCTTGCACCAAATACTGGTGTTCAGTGACCTCGAGTCCTTCCCCACGAGTCCCCACACATTCTTTATTTGTTCATTCTGAGGTAACTGTGTAAAAGATGATTTTTACTGACTTCATCGTAAACCACTGAGATGCATGTCTGTCTCTTCAATCTGTGAAAATACCTGCTTTCCTCCTCCACCCTCCTCCACCCTGTGCTACGGAGACACGGTCTCCTCTGAACGTTCCCAAGCAAATACCTCGGCGAATTGGAGACAGCCGCGGAGAGCGAAGGGAGTTTGGATTAGATGAGACGGCAGGCGGCGGTCTGTAAGTAGAGCGTGTCTGCCTCGCCTCTGATTATATTAAACACGCAGACATTGGGGGTTTAATAATACATTAGCCTATCTGATGCTCCTGCCGTGCAACCTAAAGCATCTTCCATATTCTCGGTAGAGCCGCGGGTCCCTGGAAACTCAAACTGGGGGAGGACGAGTCACAGAGCTCATATAGCAATATTTATCGAGAAGAGTCGCTGTTTATTATAGAAGACGACCTCAATTCAGTATTCTATGGTGAGATCAGACACAAAAGGCCGGCGGAAAGTCATGCTGACCGGCTCAGCAATTCTAAGGTTGTAAGAACGTTTCCCTAACGATTACATTAAGTAATGGCAAAATTAAACTTTTACGTTAAATGTTCTAGGAGCATTTAAAACATCCAACTTTTTCAAATTTTGCATTTTATTGTATTGTATTGTATTGCTCGGTTATAGGAACATTATTTAAACGTTCTAATTCTTAATGTTTTTAAGATGTTCCACTAACAACTTAAGAGTGATGTTTTTGATATATATAATATATAACATTATCAAATTTGACTTATGTTACTGCATTAACATTTTGATAACTTTGAGAGAACTTTTAGATAGCGTTTTAACAACGTTCTGGGAACCTTCCCGGGTATAATCCTTCACTATGTTTTTTCTGTCTAGTCGTGCTAGACTTCAAAGTTTTAGCGTAAAACGGAGCAAGTGAAAGCAGTAGTTGCTAATTGCAAGGCACTAAATTGTACACTGTGTTCTCTTATGAAGCGTCAGGGGGGGCGTGTTCCAGTTTTGTTTAAGCTAGTGTTTGGTGGAGTATTTTTAGCTGGGGAATGTTGCGATTTAGTGTTGGGGTGGATCTGGGATAAAGGTGGGCTGTCCGGGGAGAGAATCGGTGTACTAGCCACACCCCTGACTGGCACCCCTGCAGAGTTCTGTCCTGCTCTGCTGAGCTTCTGCCATCCTCTGCTCATCCTGGGGCTTTGTGATGGAAGAGGTTGGGGGCTCTGGATCACACCTACACCTCTAAAGTACTTTCGGCTCTATCACCCAGATCTAATGGCTTTAGTGTAGCTGAGCTGTATAGAGAAACACACACACACACAGTTGAGCACACGCACAATAAGTTTCATCCACTGACAGTCACTAGCGCATACTCAGTCACACACCCACACCGAGACACAGACACATGAAGTTGTTCAGTGTCTGGACAATACAGATCTAACCGGACCATGATGCACCAGTCATGAGGGCTGGGGGTATAACACAATATAATGTGTGGTGAGGGAAATGTGTCAAGAGATGATGCGAAAATGTAAAACCATTTACACTGATGTTGCTTTAAAGTTTAGTGCTTATGGCTGCCAGGCAACCTGCTGCTATAAGAGGTC
>JAZGTJ010018681.1:0-11307 GCA_036877575.1 Botia almorhae | reverse complement strand
GTAAAAGATTTTGTATCATGTGTGTCTTCATGAAACCCCAATATGTCTGTTTTAAGTTTACAGTAATTATATAACTGTAATTATATTATATCCATCTTGCCAATGTGTGTGTTTACATGGTCGGTGTGCAAATTAGCAGAATTTATTCACTTATTGTCACTCCCCCTTTAATGCAGTCTCCGCCTTGTCTCCACACTCTACCCCCACCCATTACCCCCAGTGAACAACGGCCCTTTTCAGAAAGTTTTTCAAACCAGAGGTGTGAAAAAGCACCTCTGAAACAGGGGGGTGTTGTGACCCTTTAAAAGGACTAACCGTTTTAAGTGACGTACGTCCTTCTGCCACTTGGTGGCACTATGACTGACTCACAATGGCCATCTCTATGCCTTCTGTTATGACGAAGATTCCACAAAATTTCTCAATGCACGCAGAAAATATGATCCACTTCCGGTTACCATTTTTTTGCCATAAATTTGTCACCATGGCAACATCAAAAATCCCTTTGCAATTTAGCATCTTTAATGTCTTGCCATAATATTTTGGTGATAATCCCATAGATTTCCTGGGAGGAGTATTTAAAAATACAGAAGTTGGAATTGCCAAAAAAAATCCACTTGATCCAAAATGGCTGTCCCCTATCACTTTAGTCAAAAGGGGGTGCTACAGAGCCCCCACCACCACCACACCCATGTCTAAGCTTTTGCTCACGTCTGATGGCTAACCACTATGATGTCTGCCAAATTTGATGCCATTTCACATGTTAAGTGCCTCAAATATTGTTACGACAACATGTCAAACTCTAAAACCACATTCAAATGTATTTAAGATATCAGAAATTCATTTGGAACTTTATATCAGCCTGAAGTGACTTGGCTAAATGCAAGTCTTTTAAAGTTTAAGTGGTACATTTTCTTTATCCAGCTAATGGCACTGACTCACAGTAGTCAATGTTATCAGCCCAGCACAATAAGCCAAGTTTGCCGTCAATCCTTCAATGCATAATGTAAATATTAGAGGCTCCCCATTTCCCATTTTTTGACAATTTACCGCCTCGCCATGACTACTGTTTGAGGTATTAAAAATCCTTTGCAATTTTGAATCTTCAGTGTCACCATACTTGAGCATCATGCCAGTTAGCATCTTCCAGACAATCACATTAAATCCCTAGAAGGAAGGATTTAATGTGATAAATCCCATTAGGGCCAGTCTTTGCCTGGTGCTAATGGCCAACAACACTGATGCGTGTGCCAAATTTTTAGGATTTATTTGACCATGTGAAGAGACCCAAAGGTCCTGAAAACCGAAAATCTTAATTCTTGAGAGAAAAATCTTAAGAAAAAAACCCTTTGCACTTTCATTGCTTGTGCCCTATTAAGTGTATGATGCTTTTACTTACAGCTACAATGCGTACCTTTTTGGTTAACAATGAACAAATCTCCTTACCTTGCTTTGATTCACAACGTTAAGTTTATAATGATTTATAATCAGAACTGTTGGCCTTGATTTAATGGTAAATGTCAATGCGACAGAGGCAAAAAGTTGTCTAAAAATGGATTGCAGTTTTATTTACAAGGATTGGTAGTTGCCAATAAATATATACGTAGGAACATGGTGATTAATATGATAATGTTTTAGAAGAATCTAATAAAAACATGAGTTTAAGTCATGGAAATGTATCGGCCCACTGTTGTATTAACCCTGTATAATCATTATGACTGACTGTCTTGCAGGGAGATTTTGGCACTCAGAAGGAGGCCGCTTGGGCCATCAGTAACCTGACCATCAGTGGCAGGAAGGATCAGGTTTGTTATTCAACAACACTTCTGATAATAAACAGAGTTCACCTATAATGTTCGTCCTGTCCCGTTCTGTAGGTGGCATACCTGATTCAGCAGCAGGTCATTCCTCCCTTCTGTAATTTGCTGACAGTAAAGGATGCTCAGGTGATTCAGGTGGTTCTGGATGGGCTCAGCAATATTCTTAAGATGGCTGATGATGAAGCAGAGACTATCGCTAACCTCATAGAGGAGTGTGGAGGTGAGCTGAAATGCTCAAACTTGAACTGATTGAGTCCTGATGTAATCAGTCTGTAATCAGTATAAGAAAATGGAATACATTTTACATGCACTCTATTGTTGTAATGGCAGGGTAGGGTAAAAGTCAAAAAATGAGAAATGACCCATAAATTACCTTCATGCCATCCCAGGTGTACATGACTTCTTTTAGCTGAACACAATTAGAGTTAAATAAAATCCTTTTGGTTCTCGCATGTCTCAAAGCTGGGAAGAGCCAAGATATTGTTATCAACTTGAAGTTGGAATGCGCCATTTTAGTGTAGTTTTTTATACATTTACATTTAGCCACATTGAATGAATAGTTACACTTTTTCCAAGATTCCAGCATTTATGCTATGCACGTCCTGAATGTAAATATGTTCAAAGTAATACGTTTTTTTTTACAAATGTGGTTTTTCACATCATAAGGCATTTATTAGCCCACTGGAGTCATATGGATTACTTTTATGATGGATGTGCTTTTAAGAGCTTCAGAATCCATAGCACTACTTAATGCCATTACCAAGGATATTATTTAATATAACTCCAGATATGTTCGGCCAATGTCATGTACACCTAAGAAGGGTTGTGCTTGATAAATGAAAAATTGTATGAGAAACACTTTATAATTGTAGTTTTTCCCTTGCTCAGGTTTGGAGAAGATCGAACAGCTGCAGAACCATGAGAATGAGGACATCTACAAATTGGCTTATGAAATAATTGATCAGTTCTTTTCATCTGATGATGTAAGTTTGTGCTTATAAATATGTTTGCTGGTTGACAAACTGTTACATACACCATGTGAAATGTCAGCCACTGCAGGAGTAGTTGAGATCATCTGCAGCAGGTTTACTTTTGGGAAATTATTACCTATTTGGTTGTCAGGTCTGTTTGTCAGCGCTTCTGCACAAAAAATGTTGCTGGATTTCGCTGGTGGTGTTAATAGAGACTTTTAAGGATACATTCACCATATTTGTTTTCATAGGCTTTGCACATTGTTTGGAGGACAGCATTGGACAGGATATGGAATTAAATGTATTTTAATTATTTTAAACATTTTAAGTCGTTTTTAATGTAGAATTTATACATTTGTATCCAATTAATAATAAAAAGTTTGCAGATTAATCTATTATCAAAAGGACCTGCAGTTATGAATTCAGGCCCGTTCTCACAGGACTGTGACTCAAAAAAAATAATCCATATGGGTGGGTACAAATTACCTGTTAGTACTCCTAACCATACTCTTTATGAAGTTTTATTAACTAAGTTCGGGAGGAGCACGGTCATGTAATCCAACCAATCAGCACGCAACGTCGCATATATAGAGCCATTCCTCACCTCCGCCACATGACAGTCTCGCAGCATCCCTCCCCCACCCCATCACCTCACTCTAAGCTGGTATCTACCTCAGTCAAGGACGGGGGGAGTACTCTGGGTTCGGGTCAAATTCCGAGCTCGGAGCCCTCCCCCCGGACAGCACGCCAAATACGCATCAGTGATCATTTGCGATTGCATGTTAGTGCGAACTCGTGAAATTTGCATTAAAGCACATACACTTTTGATTCGGAAACATTGGGTCAGGTCGATTCTGTTAAATGGTCAGACGGCACAGTATTTTATTAGTTTATTAGCCATGCCACTTTATCCACCAATTTATTAGTCAGGTGGTCACAGTGTCTTACAGATAAATTAGCCTGGCCAATATTTTGTTTGCCACTAAGTTTTCACACAACTACTATTATTTAAACTAATCTAATCCTGACCATTCATTTGTTGTTTTCAGATTGATGAGGACTCCAACCTGGTTCCAGAGGCCATCCAAGGAGGAACGTACGGGTTCAATTCCTCTACCAACGTGCCAGCAGAAGGGTTTCAATTCTAGATGGTGACACAAAATGTGGAATTTTGTTTGTGATGCAGCACTCTGTTCAACATTTAAAATAATTAGGAGTGAAAGCAAGAGAGTGTGAGGAAAAAATTAGATCAGTTGTGCTTGACAGATGGGATCCACGGCTGCATCTAATTCAAGAGAAATTGAGTGGTGTTCCTTTCCCTTCTGAAGAAAACGGTCCAAACATTTGAGAAGGCTTTGAGTGGATGCGAGTGAGTGGGTGACCGCTACGTTTTTAAAACACAACCATCTAAATCGAGCGTGCTTAGAGAGTGAGCTTCACTTCAACAAACCAAATCAAGCCAATGGCATTTATGAAGATATCGCACATTTGTAATCTGGGGCAAGAATAAAGGGGAACCTTGCTAATGACAACAAGGCCTAAGCACCCTTCTAAGGTGGCTTGACTGGGCACACGCACGTGTGTGTGTGTATACGTATGTGTGTGTGTGTACGTACGTGTGTGCGTGTGCGTGTGTGTGTGTGTGTATACGTACGTACGTACGTACGTGCGTGCGTGCGTGCGCGTGTGTGTACGAAGGACCCCTGAACCTGGGGGCCTGTTCATCTTCAGCACTGGCAAACGGAACCAGTGGACTGCAACCTGTCTCCCCGCATGCTAGCGCAGTCCAACAGCACGTGATTGTGCTGTGTGTGCGCAAGTGAATGGACGTAAGGGTGTGTGTGCGTTTGACTGGCTGGTGAAATACAGGACTGAATGAAATGATGCAACTTGTCGGCAACGAAAAATCAAAGTGTGTATAGGTGACAAATCTGGGAATTGGGTGGGAAAATATGGATTTAGAGAGGCTAAAGAAAAAACACCTTTAGTGTATGTCTTTACATCAGTGATCAAGTCATTTGCTTTTGCTGTGCTATTGCTGACACTGGACTGAAATTTGGGGCTTGGAGCAGAGTTGCATTGATCAGATCAGCTAAATGCAACCTGAATTTGGCCCCAGTGTTGTTGCTTTTTTTGTCTTCCCTTGTTTTGTCTTTTATTTTATTTAGTTTTATTGCTGGTGTAAATATAAGACTTGTGCACTGTTGTACCTTTGCACAATGTTGGGCTGTTGTACATTAACACGCTACCTTAATTTCTCATTTTATTTTGCCGTTTCTAAAATCTCTCTGTGGCTCTGAAACTTGCTTTGAGCGACATGATCATGCAGGGAAGTGTTATAGATAATTTTATGTGTCAGAGATTTCAGACATGCTTTGCATGTGCTAACAGCAGCATAGTTCATTTTAGTGCATTTTTTTTTAGTGCATTTTAGTTTTCTAAGTATAAGCAGCCTTTATTTTGCTTTAAGGTAACCTGCTGCTGTTTCTATTTTTCTCTCCGTCCCCTTCTGGCCCTGACCAGCAAGCAAATCTACAATTTTGCACGTGTTTTTGAGTAAGCCGCACTGGAGATGGGTAAAGATGCAAGCATGCTCAAACTCGATGTGTAGTGCAAACAGAGTAGCTCTATAGTTGTAGATAGTCCTTTAGCTGCCCTGCAGACAAGGTGCTGTGGCTTTTCCCTCCAGCAGCACATACAGATGGGAACTATTGCGCTGTTTGCCAGTACAGATTTACAATCCTCTGTTTCTTTGTTTGACTGTAGAGCTGTCTTTCTGTTTGCGTTCCTCTTGATGGCTATATTGTCCCCCTCAATTGCATTTTATGTTTGCAAATATGTAGTTTCAAAGAAAAAAAATGGTATACATATCCTGCTGGACAGACTACAGGCTCTGTACCTACTTAAATAAAATCTGTTACTTTCACATTTCCATGACTCTGATTTATAAAATGCATGTCAACAGGTACCATCACTTTGAGAGTCAAAGCAGAAACGGGCAACATGAAATTAATCCCTGCGCCTAGGGATATATGTAGGTCTTATGAAGCGAAATCATTGATCTGTGCAAGAAACCGAACATTTACAACTGCAAACCAGTAGTTGATAAATACATAGTTCAATAAATCATTTGGGTGAACTATCTCTTCAATAATTTAGAATGACATGAGGCATTTGCTCCAGTGATGAGTCATTGACAACCCCATAGGAATGTCTGTGGTTTGGTGGAGGCAGGACGCGACTTAAAATGCAAGTTATATATTTGTTCAGTACGTGTGTTGCCTGGGATCGATCCGGCAACCTTTGCCCTGCTAAAACAGTCCTCTACTAATAGAGCTACAGGAATACCTGTAGCAGGAACACCACAGGGATAAATGTACAAACAAGATAAAGACTGGGCAAGGATCTTCACACACTGGTATTTTCTAATTAACATTGTGATTGTAAAAACTTACATTGAATTTGTTTGATTAAAAATTTAAGTCTTTACAAAGTTTTGTTTAACTGTCTCCAGGCACTATGGCTTGTACGCAGAATCACAGATAGTAAACTGGCACGAATAGGACAAGGAAATCCTGCCTTCCAAATGAAAGAGTCAGCCACAAATCTGAAAAGTCACCAATTTTACCACAGTTCTTACAATTTAAAAATTGAGTTGTAACGCCTTAAGTGTTTCCAGTTTAGCCCAATGGCAGTCAAGCATCAGTCTTTGAAGCTGATTGTGGGTATTACACCCAGCACCTAGGGAAACTAGAAAAAACAAAGTAGGGTAGAATTAAAACTTAAAAAAAATGATTTAAAATATGACAAGCAAAATAGAGAGCATCTCTTTAGGGTGCCAAAATAAATAAAAAACAAATCTTAAAGAAAAGGGAGAAATTGAATGATCTAACTGAATATCAAAAATAAAACGCATTTAACTTCCCTAACTCCCTAACAAAAGAAACAGAGCACAAACCAAATTACCAAAATTAATAGGCAGGACACCCCTATGCTCTATGTTCTTAAAACATTAAAGATGAATGAACGTGATCAATAGGTTTTACAATCAATACCTGTTAAGATTAACAAATTTGGTCATCGGATGGAGGGATCCAGGAGCTCCAAACCCAAACTCGACTGAACCAACAAGCTCCATGGTTGAATACCAACAGCGTCCTTATAAAGATCATGCCTCATCTGAACCGCCAATGGTGATTGTACACACTTACTGGGCAACCTATCGGGAGTCTGACAAAACGAGTGGTAGGAGAAATACAACTACACAGCAAACGCAAGAAATGCAGGTTGTAACAGTGGGACTGTGTGGAGAAACAGTGATGGCAAAGTTGTTAAATGTCCTCTGCATTGCAAGAATCGTGAAACAGACAGTCCAGTCTGTGATCTGTTTACAGTAGTGCAGGAATGATGTAGAGTTAGGAAGGTGTGTATCAGTATGTTGAAGGTAGAACCTGTTTCACACAGTGACAAAGTTAACTAAACACAAATTTTATCTTTACACTACATAGCATATATTATGGTTTACCATGTTGTATGAGGGGGAAGCCAGTGATTCTGTGGATAGTGCGGGTTCAAATCCTGGCTGACCTGGGTGCAGAGTTTGCAGGTTCTCTGTTATCATGGATTTCCCACAGATTGAAATTTCCCTCACAGTTAACTTTTTGATTAGGTTTAATTGAGGCAAACTAGCCTGTAGAGGATAGTTTGGCCGTGTTTGTTTTAGTTCTGTAGTGGATGCTAGTACCTATTTGCTAAGATAAATCGGCTCCATGTCTAATGTGTCTAAATAATGCTAATTTGTTTCTGCAATTGCCCTGTGAGGGGCTGGCCATGATAACTGGGACAGACTCCAGTGCTCGGTTACCCGATGGATGAATGTTTTTCTAGCTTGGACAAACTTTTAGAATGTTTTCAAAGGTTTTTAGTTTGATTTAAACATGTTAATATGAGCAACAGCAGTAAAAAATCTAGAGCAAAAGACATGCATGGAGGCACTGCCAAATTTCATCAATCTATTTTGACGTCAACATATTTGCAAAGTTTCAACAAAATTGAAAATCATGGCTCTGTGTGCACAAGACAATAGCTTTGTATTCTCTCATTTGTAAGCACTGAATTAATGACTAAATTAAAGTTGTCCTAATGACATTGTTACTGGGTCCATTGGGGATGGGATTTTGACATTTTGTGAAATGCAAATGAAATGCAAGACCAAAGGGGCAAAACAGGAGCATGGCAACAGTCTGAAGTGGGCAGCTCTGGAAAAAAATTGAGACCACTGAAAAATTACCAGTTTCTCTGGTTTTAAACTTTGAAGGTACGTGTTAAAATAAAACAAACATGCTCATTGTATTCTATAAACTACTAATAACATTACTCTCATATTCCAAATAAACAGTCATACAGCTTTCTTGTGCCCTGGAGTTGACTTGCAAGACTTTGACTTGCGCCAATGGCTTGTGATCATCCGTCCTCCTCTTGATCACATTTCAATGAGGTTTAGGTCTGGAGATTGGGCTGGCCATGACAGGGTCTTGATCTGGTAATCCTCCATTCAAACCTTCACTGACCTGGCTGGTAGGAACATTGTCAAAGCAGGCTTCTTCCAGGACTACTTTAATTGTGGCTTAATTCATGCACCCTACACAAATACAAACTCCAGCCCTGCTGAAGCACCCCCTGATCATCACAGATCCTCCATCAGATTTTACAGTGTGGAGATCATTGCTGTTGCATTTTGAAAACTTTATTTGAAGTCTTCCTAAAACTGTGACCTGGAACTTTTACCATAGAAGATAATGAAATAGATGATGAAGAAATAAGATATATATTTAGAATATATTTGAAAATGCTGATAACTGACAGATACTGCCAGATAAACTATTCTGTTTACTGTAAAATCTACCCTAAATACTGGATTAAATAATCACTGGACAATTGGTATGTTGTGTTCTGCTTAGTATTTTCCACATTTGTCCTAAAACAGTTTATAACACTCACATTACCTTTCTAATGTGTCGTGTTTCGTTTTGTATTTGGGAAAAGTAGAGGTAAACACATTAAGGGTTGTCATGTTTTTGTTCAATTTAATTTATATAACGCTTTTTTTAACCGATAAACTTAAACCACTTTTTAAAACCACAAAATCATTAAGCAAGATATGCGTTCTAGCTTACATGGAGATGGCATATATAAGAAAACATCTTATGAGACAGGGATATAAGGGATTTTCAATAGTACCATGAACTACACACAACATGCAAAAGTACATTTACATTTACATTTAGCCATTTGGCAGACGCTTTTATCCAAAGCGACTTACATTGCATTATACTACACATTGATTCTAAGAATGTGCAATCCCTGGGATCGAACCCATGACCTTGGCGTTGTGAACGCCATGCTCTAACCACTGAGCCACAGGAAAGCTACACATACATAAAATATATACAATAAACATATTAGACGTTTACAATTTACAAAACCCTAGGCTAAGTTAGACGTCAGCAGTCTCCCAGAAAGCAACCCAACAGGGCCATAGTGGCAAGGAACCAAAACTCCAATGATGTATATATGGAGAAAAAAACCTTAGGAGAAGCCAGGCTTGACCAGGAGGGCCAGTTCTCCTCTGCCACATTAAAGCTGCAATTTGTAACTGTCTTGGATACGAACAGGGTTGATAATGATTTATAGGTATTTCTTGATAAAAAACTGATGGTTCTAATTATATTTGATATGTCGGGCACAGAGAAATCATGCCAACGGAAAAGCAGAGGCATAATGTACTAACTGCAGCCATAACATAACACTGCTGTGACTAAGCAGGGAATAAAATATATAAACTAAGCTAAAAGTAGGCATGTATATAACGGTAGGTTTACTAAGGAAGTCCCCTGACCCCTGATTATCTGTCTCAGGGGTCATTCCAGTCCAACAACATTTGGCCTCAGAGTTTGGATCCAGCGGACTACAGGGCCTTGGGGAAAAGACAGACAGACCTAGACCTAGACCTAGTGTGGAGCCAGTACATCTGTTCTTGTGGGAAGTGTACCCGGTTCTGTTTACCTAATTAATGCAGCCTAATAATCCCTTAAGGGATTTAAGGAAATAAATCCATATGACTATGTGTAGGCTAGTTTAAAGAGGTGGGTCTTTAATCTAGATTTAAAATGACATTTATCTGCCTCCCGGGCAACACTGGGAAGACTATTCCAAAGTTTGGATGCCAAATAYGAGAAGGATCTACCACCAGCACTTGTTTTTGAAATTCTGGGTATTAACAGTTGGCCAGAATTTACAGATTACAGTGAACGCGAAGGACTTAGGTATCGCTTAGGTATTGAGGAGCTAAACCATTCAGGGCCTTGTAGGTAATCAGCAAAATATAAAAATGTATACGATGCTTGATAGGCAACCAGTGTAGTGACATACAGCATAGGACTTATCCTCTATGTTAAGGTTATTTTAATTGTAACTGACTGCGTGGACATCACAACAAGCACATTTGTTTTAAATTTTTCAGTTGGCCGTTTGAAATTTGTGCACAGTGGTTGACTACATTACATGGAGTATATTTCTTGGTTAGTTTACTTTGGTATTATTTTAATGTACTTATGTATTATTTATTGGTCTATTTTGTTGTGGTTTTATTGTTAAGTGTAACGGAGACGAATCATTTAATCAATTAGAATCATCAAAAACAGGCAGGGGTCAAAATACCAGCAAACATCAATGTGGGTATTGGCAAAATCTATTCCCCACATAAAAAAACGTAAACACAGGTGAGGGTTGAGGCAGGCAGCAAACAATCCAAAACGTTATCCAAAGCAGAGTCAAAAGGGCAGGCAGCAAATAATCAGAAAAACGCCAAGAAAAACACCAGAAACAATCCAAATACGTAAACCAGATAAACAACAGGGAAAACCGCTGGCCTCCTCCGTAACATTGAGAATGTTTCGTCTTGTGAGTTTGATTTAAAATATTTCTTTTAATGTGTTGTATATTTATTGAGGATCGTGTGTATGTCTAGCATATGTACTTTTGGTCAGTTTGTTTCATTTCTCTGAGGAAATAATATAGTCCATGTATTATATAGTTTTCATTTGTTTTTTTTTGTATACCATTTTGTGTATTTGATTATCGCTTACCCCTAACACTGACACAAAAACATTGTGAATGTAACATTAAACACTGGACAGTAGACTGTTATTTTTATGCATTGTTTTTATGCATTTCATTTGTTTTAAACATGGTTTAGTAGAACTTACTATTTCTTTTTGGTTTTGATGTTAAAGTTTTTTGCTGTTATGGTTTTAGAGTATTTTTTGTCATTTTTATTTTGTCTTATTGTTAAGACATTATTACTGTCGTTATTGTTTTGTTGTAGACTTGTGTATTTCATAGTAAATGTGTATATCTGTCTGTGTGTATTGTTTCCACGTGTGACAAAAACTATGTAATATGCAATTTATATTGGACAGTTGACTTTTTTGTATCTTTTGTTGGTTTAAAGTACAGAG